>JBBPBS010001012.1:6921433-6977752 GCA_037974835.1 Cicer judaicum
GTTAAATAAATAGATAATTAAATAAATAAATAAATAATTAAAATAATAATAAATTAGTAAACAAGTAAATGAATAAATAAATAATAAAATAAATGATAAATAAATAAACAAATAAGTAAATGAATAAATAGATAATAAAATGAATTAATAAAAATTTACTAATAAATAAATACGTAAATTAAAAATAAATAGTAAGTAAACAATAATTAAATAAATAAGTAAATAAATAATTAAATAACAAAATAATTAATAAATAAATAAGTAATCAAATAAATAAATTATAAAATAAAGGATAAATAAATAAATAACAAATAATTAAATAAGTAATTGAATAAATAAATGATGAATAAATAAATAATAAAATAAATAATAAATAAATAAGTAAATTAAGTTAATTTTGAATATACATTCAGTAACATAGTTCAGCGGTACGTCTGGTCCTAAAAATTGGAATAAAGGGACACATGCTTAATGTTACAATGATCTGATTATCAAACTTAGATATTATTGAAAATTGAAATAACGGCATATATGCTATGTACTCATATAGTTAGATATAGCAACTAGGACTGCATACATACTATCCAACATTATCACACTTTGATTAATAGCCCAATATTGATATAATTATCCTATTCTAATATAATTGATGGAATTGGGAAGGTGTATCTGATTTTTTTTTTTGAAATCAAAATATTGTTTTGGTTAATGAAATGAGAGTGGAGGCTATAAGGCAGCAACTAATCCTCTGCAGCGTACAGCACAACAACAATACCTTTCCTACTATTTCTCTTCTGTTTTGGGAATTTATGGAATATAGCATGTGCCCAGCCAATTTTTCTTTTCGGAACAGGAGGCAGAGTAACATGTCATCCTATAGCCTCTCATCTATATATATAGCCTCTCATCTATATATATTAGTGAATTTAGGTTTTGTTATCTGGGCCTGTTCACAAAACATGGGCTGGTTATTGCCATAATCCCTTCCCACCATTATTATTATTATTATTATTATTATTATTATTGTTATTATTATTAATAATAACTCACTCTATTAGTGCTAAATAATAAATTAATATAGCAACACAATTTCACTCCTTATAGTATTTTATTTAAATATATATATATATATATAATTTTATCAAGTTACATACAATTAAAATCAACAATTTAAATCAATTACTAAGGCAAACACATAGACACACCTAAGGAGATTAGAACACATATTAACACTCATATATAAAAATAAAAATAAAATATAATATTGTATCATTATACTATTTAAAATAAGGTAATGAGAAATTGGGGTGTTACAAATTCTCAAAGAAAAGACTTCAAGGCAAGGAAGAAAGGTCTGATGGCTACTTCGGACGACTCTGATGATGAAGATGAAGAGCATGCAAACATGGCTCTAATGAAGAATACACATTATGACTCTGATTATATATGGCATTAGCAAAAATAATAAACTTGGTTTTGGTTTTTAAAAACCAAAGAAAACTCCTAATGTTAACTTACTTGAAACTTTTGTAGGTGCAAAAACAAGAAGGGGGTTGAATTGTGTTTGACTATGTTGATAACTTTTTCATTATTTGATAATATTGTAGACTTGATGATTTACTTGGAGTACAAACAGTAACAAAACTCGGAAGTGTAAGATTAAAGTGACACAAGTAAGTTATCCTAGTTCACCGTTAACTTGGCTACATCGAGACCCTTCACTCAGAAAGATTTAATCCAGTAATTCAAAGATGATTTACAAAGACTTTTGAAGAACACACACACCTTGACTCTATTAGCCAAGTCTTCTCTACACAATCTGACAACCCTAGATTATTGAAGGCACACTAACATCACTATTGGGTTTGAATACATAGGTTTGGAATATGAGTAGTTGCTTCTAACAAGATGATTATAATAATGACTATCACACTCTAAGAAAAACGCTTAGAAAATATTTCTCTTTCGAAGAAGTGTTTCTCTCTTTGAACTCTAAGAGAAATTTGGAATTTTGAGCTTGAGTTCTTCTATTCTTTTTGATTTTTCGATGATCTTCTTCTTTGGCCTTAATTATATACTTATAGATAAAATTAGGACTTTAATTTAGTCCTTGTTTAATTTTGAATTTCATCTTTATTCCTAACTTGGTCAACAATGATCTTATTCCAAAATAATTTTGAACAATATGCTTTTGATAATATGTTCTTTAGTTGATTCATTATTTCTAGATCCAATCTAAGCATTTGTTTTAGATTGATTATATTTGTATTTTGTTAACGTTGAGTTTGTAAATTATTTAGATTCATGTTGTTTTTATTTTGTTAAGAATGAACTTTTAAATTCTTTAGACTGATATTGTTCGTATTTTGTTAATATTGCTTTCATACATTCTTCAAGTGAAACTTCCTTCCTATTGTTGTTATATATAGGTGCGAACATAGCATTAGACCGATTCTTGAACTTTCACAATTAGGAATATGACTAAGTCCAATTCAGTATTTTATCCTTTGTCAAAATTTGAATCATATCTTTGCAAATAATAAATGTTTCTTTTTGTAACCCAAATAAGCTTTAGATTTTCATTTTTTTGGCCTGGTTTGGTTGGAACTCATATAGAACATTTTCTTTATGTACTCATGACTTTGGAATTAATGTGCCTATTAGTTTCCTTCTATATATATTTAAAAAGTTCCAGTTTGAAGTTCTCATTTTTATGGTTGTTTTTATAATTTGTATTCCTTAAATTATTATTGTTTAATACTATCCTCTTGTCCTTATTTTGATTTTAGATTAAATCATATTTCATTGTTCTCGCGGTTGAATTTGTGAAAAAGAATTTCAGTTGTGGTTCTCATAAGACATTCTAATCAATCAAACTATTTTGTTTCTTTTTGAATTTGACTATTCAAATAGTATTTTCATAAGTGAAATAGTGAAATACTGAAATGAAAATACACGTAGTTCTTGGGTAGAAACTATTTATGTGTTGTCCTATTTGTATTATTATTTTATTTTAATTATTTTTATTATAATTATTATTATTTACGTATCCGAAAATAAAAATGTAATAATAATAATGGAAAAAAAAGTGAGATGTATGTTCACAAATTGTATCTTTTTATTATTGCAATGGGTTGTAAAGTAAAGAAAACAACGGGAATGCGGTAATATGTGAACTAAATAGATGGGCACGACGGTAAAACAACACGTTAAAGGATTTGTTTGTGTGTTGTCGGATCTATTGTAGCACAAAGGCAACCAATAGTTGAGGGTGAGTGATGCAACGCAGCGAGGGAGGATGAATTTCATTCAGTGGCAGCGACTATTAATTATAATCCTAAGAAGAAGAAGAAGAAGAAAACTATTTATTCAATGTAATGGTTTTTTTGAGTTACTTGATAAAACCATGATACTAGGTTTGCTATTAGGTTACAATAGAGTGAAGTGTATTTTCCTTGGTGATTGGTTTATAAACATCAATTATTTATGTTTTTTTTATTTCTTGTGTTACAAAATAAAAGTTTAACATATGAGTTTATTTTTGCATAAACAGAAGAAAAAAAATATTAACTACATTTTCTTTTAAAGTATGCAATACAAAGAAACTAATAAGAAGAAAAATAGAGAACAATAAGAAAGCAATACCTTACTGTTGAATTGGTTTTGTTGGACTGGTTTTATCAAGTTCTAGTACCCTACTCTTCTTTTATCTATTATTCTCTCTTCTTTTTTTCATTTTTTACTAAATAGTGTTTTCACTAATCTTCTCTTTCTCCTCTTGGTGTGAATTATTTATAGACATTTGTTGTATAAATTACAAAAAGTAAGGGAATAATTGTCAATTAATCATCATTTTTATTATTATTAATCTTTTTTTTTTTCATTCAGTTGATCACCATTATAATAATTTTTATTACCATCAATTCATTTCTTTTTATACAATTATATACGTTTTTTTTATGTTTTAGAAAAGAGTGAAACTTCTAAAAATAAATCATTGACAAATAGGAATCAAAAGCACCCATGATTTTCTAAAGTTTAAAGGCCTAACTATTTATTTTTATTATTATTTTTATCATTATATCTATTTCAATTTTTATATATTTATTATTTTTCATAAAAATTATATAAGTAGTAGACAAAACTAGGTGTCAAAAACTCTTTTATGAAACAAATCAATAAAATGCTACTCAAATAAATGACAACGACAAAAAAAAAAAAAACCAATGTCACATAAATCACTCTTAGTCAAGACATTAGTCTTTAGGGAATTTTTTAATAATATTTTTAATAGACTTTTAAATGTCGGATTAGGATTGTAGTAGAGTGTGTTCCACATGAATTATTTTTTAAGGTATCTTTGTGGCTAAACTGTGTATTTTTCTTGCTGATTTTGCCTTTGTGACTCTTCAATTGTGAAACTTTGAAGAAATAATGATGTTTCTTTAAATTTCTCTATTTGTAAACTAAATTATGGACAGCTTGTTTTGTACTCCTATACATTCATGTCAAATATTCTTTTTGTTGTTTGTGCTATTAATAACAATTATTAAATGATAAGATATGTTTGTTCTAAAGTATCTTTGCGATTGTTTTGTGAAACTGCTTTGTCACTCTTTTGTACGCTTTTTTCCTTTATGCATAGTGAATTTGTTCTGTTTAAGGTTAATAATTTTTTCTTACTAAGTTTAATAATTTTCTCTGTGTGCCTTTGGTTCAAAATAACATATGTTTATCTTATTTGAAGCAATGGATTACGAAGCCACACACATCGGTTGAATATGATCAAGGGATAAAGAGATTTATTAATTTTGTCTTTCAAGATGAATTAGAAAATGGAGAAATAATATATCCTTGTAAACGTTATGGTTTCAAAAAACCGCAAAGTAGAAACACATTGAGACTAGATGGAATAAACTTGGTCGTGTAGATGACGAGCCTATCAATGAGATACAAATTGACTCATGTGTAGCAAAATTATTTCCTAAAGTTGGAAAATTTGTCGGTGGATCATTATATTACACTCTTACACCAATTGAAAAGTTATAGGCTCATAGGCACGTTTTAACGAATTGCATCATAGTTGACTACTATCTAAGGTAAATAATTTTATTTTATTTGTATTATTTACTACTAAGTTTTCTTTTTTATACATCTAATATGACATAACCAAATAGGCAATATAGAAGTATTACTCTGAGCCAGATGAGGAGTGTATCAAATAAAAATGATCTCATTAGTCTTGCTCAAGGTCCTTATGATAAAGTTAGATGGCTCACTGCATATAATGTCAATGGATTCAAATTTCGAACATTAACACAAGACAAGTTATTCAAAACTCAAAATAGGAGAGTATTTGGCATGTTTGGAACACAAAGTTACTCAAGCAATAATGATTCTCAAACATATTTAAACTACTTTATTTATTGTTTTAGTTATGTTCAATGTATGAATTGGTGTTATTTCTTTTGAAAATATTGTATAAGTTAGATTTAGTCACAATAGTTATGTATTTGTGTATTTTAATTATGTAGATGATATTTATGAATAATTTTTTATTTTAACTAATAAAAAACAGGGAAAAAAATTGGATCATAATTATGTATTTAAAATCACTAAGCTTGTGACGGTTGATAACTATCGCAATTCTATAGGAACAAATAAAATTGAGCATGGTTAATGGTGGTTCTAATTGTTGCAAGACGTATATTGAGGTGGTTAGAAACTGTCGCAAATGTTGGAACGACGGTTTTCTAAACTGTCACAAACTTGCCTCACAACAAACAAATCTGCAGAAATTGAAGAACCATCACAAGTGTCCATTCACAGCAGTTATAACCATCGTAGGTTTCCTTTATAACCGCTGCAAACCAATTTTTTTTTCTTGTAGTGCCTCTTGTGATCCCTATAGACCAGCGGTAAACTCTTCTTATGCATCCCAACTTCGACACCCAAGCTACGTCTGCCAACTTTAGTTCTACGTTGATTTCGAGCACGAATCGAAACACGACCTCATTGACGAGCACCTTAAGCTTGTGCAAATTACTCATCAACAATTTCCCTTCTAGTAGAACTCTTAGTCTTGGGTGACATTCTCACCGAATAGACGACAAGGAAATATGGAAAGATATCGATGATGAATCCAAGCACAAATTTGGACAACATATGAGATTCTCATAGAATACTAATAGCTCTTTGCAACTAAGTTGTACCCGAATACACACTTTACTGACAAAAATCAATTATCACTCTATGTTTGCAGCTATTAGGACCTTTAACTAGGCTGTGATACCAATTTTGTCACGACCCAAAACCGAACGTCGTGACCGGCGCACAAGCTATACTCATAGTTTGGCAAGCCTATTAACTAACTTAACAATTAAATAATTTAATAATTCTAAATAATCATTTCAATATATATATATAATATTTCTCGAGATTTCGACAGAGTATCCTCTGTAACTTCAACGTTTTCAAATTTTAAAACCCAGTTTTAAACTCTTAACCAATTCAATATTTCAAAGGGATAATCTACATATTTAATACATTCCCAAGTGATTTTTAAGACTCAAATTAACTGCAAAATACATCTCGACTCAATAAATACTTAACATAAGGGCCATCAATCAAATAGGACTATCAAAACAAATGATTTAGACTTGAATCTACTATTAGCTTGCTACTCAACTGCGTGTGAATTTGAAAGAAAGAAAAAAAGAACGATATGAAAGGGTAAGTCACAAAGACTTAGTGAGGAGACAACAACCACCAACAACTAAAAAGGAAACACAAAAAAGCACAAATAATTGTTTTACACTCTTGTGACAGTTATGTTAAACAATACTGCCTAAAATGTAAATAATTCTCAAATAAAGTATACACATTATAATTTAGTCGTACAAGTAGAAGTATTTAAAATCCAATTCATAAAGAATGAAAATCACAATAAACAACCTTAAAAAATCATATAACATCAAACAAGTAAAAAATAAATTCTCAAGAATCAAGAGGCGACTTCATCTCATTGATAGCCTTCTCCTCCTAAGGGTAGCCTTTCCCTTAGGAGTGGCTCCATCTAAGGGATAACCATCGCCTCTCAATCCCACAATGCATCATATCACATTGATTAGGAAGCTTACTTCTTGTTGATAATCCTCTCCTCTTAAGAATGACATATCTCATAAGGGCATCTTCATCTACCGGGCAACTCTCTTCAATCAAAATGTTGTAATTAGGTCCACCTACCTCCGTCGACGATTTCATAATTATAATAACCATTTCCAAAACACATATTTAAAGTTCATTTCTCATTTCATCGTAACTCATGAAAAACATATTCAAATGTACATCAATTCAATATTTAAATATTTTGTAACTCATAAATAAATCAAACTATAAACATATTATATAACAAAAATTATGAACATAGATAAAAGATGAAATCGAGAAAAATTCAAATGTTATACTCACCAAATTTTTAAATAAATTATTTAATATAGAAAACAAGTAAACTAATAATTATAGCATGATAAAAATATGTGACAATGATTATCGTCTACTCACAAATATGGAGAATCAACTAAGTTTGTTCTCCAACAACTTCCAAAGTAGTAGGCAAGACCTCAGCTAACAAATTTGAGAATCAAAATTATTCTCAAGACTCTAGAAAAATTATTCTGAAGTTTAACTAACCCAAGAAAACCATAAAAATCATTTAAATCTAGGCTAAGCACTAAAATAAGATTTTTAAACAACACTACATTTTTTTAGAGATTAATTCTTAGCATTGGAATTGTGTATTTATCTCAAAAAATCTCGATAAAACACCTTTAAAGTAATGGGTATCCTGCTCCTTCCTTAACTCACTTTAGAGATTAATTCTTAGCATTGAAATTGTGTATTTATCTCAAAAAATCTCGATAAAACACCTTTAAAGTAATGGATATCCTGCTCCTTCCTTAACTCACTAACTCTAACCCTAAAATCTTAATCAATAGCACTTGAACGAGTATAAGAAATTATACTTTTAAAAATATTAGATTTATTTTAAAATTTAAAAGTTTATGCATTTGTGTTTTGGTGTGAAAAGAAGCAAAAAGAAAAAAAAAAAATGTGGGAGGGGTTGGTGTTGATGAGACATAAATAAATGAGGGAAAATGTGAAAAGATAGAGTGGAGTTTGGTTTGGTTTATTTTGTTTACTTATTATTATTAAAAATTCTGAGTGCCCTCAAAATAACCGATAATGATTTCATTAGTGGTCTTGATAAGATTATTGATTATATTAATAGAAAATCGAAATTGGGAAAAACCAAAAAAGCAAATGTCACTGTCCATGCTGTTCAAATACAACCAGAACCTTCTTCATCACTCTCTATTACATATACCAAAAACCCCTTCTCCCTCTTTCTCTTCATCTTCTTCTTCCCCTTTGACAAGAGTCAAAGTAAGATCATCACTCATCACAAAAGCATTTTCATCATCATCGGAAATGGTGAAAGCTATTCGAGTTCATGAACTCGGTGGCCCTCAGGTAAAAAAATAATTTTGTTTCTTTGTTGAATAATTATGTTACTTTTTCGCACGTGACTTGAATTGACAAGATCACGTGATGTGATATGGAATACAGGTTTTGAAATGGGAGGATGTGGAAATTGGAGAGCCTAAAGAAGGAGAAGTTCGTGTGAGGAACAAAGCTATTGGGGTTAATTTTATTGATGTTTATTTTCGTAAAGGAGTTTACAATGCTCCTTCTTCTCCCTTCACTCCAGGTGAACTCATTGTTTCTTACACTAAATTGTATTATTTTATTTATTTTATTAAACCAAAGAAAACGAGTAAATAGTCAATTTTAGTCCTTGAATTTGTATGGATTGATCGGTTAATTTAGTCTCTCGAATTCACGAAATTGCAAATGATAGGTAATTCTATTTGAGGTGTGTTATATTCTAAATGTGTGTATCTCTTTCAATGGAATCGAATTCAAGTTCAACATGCATTCGAGTCTAGCCCCTTCCGCTAGACTCAACTCTCTTTGGTAGCAAATTATTCTTTTAAATTAAAAAATATCAATCAACTTATTCTCTCAATCAAAATATTTCTTTAGTAAAAATTTATCAAAACCAATAAAAGACATACATATTGACTGAGATAGTCTTTTGCTTCATCAAAACAAGACCTTTAAAATTATAGAACAATATTTGAAAAAATGACTAAATGGATTTATTGTTTTTCAATTTAAGGGACTAAATAGCTATTCCAAAGAAAATTATGTGAGTGTGTTTGAAATGACTAATTTACACTGCGTTTATCTTATATTATATTTATAAGCACTTGTGTAAGTGTTTGAGTGTGCTTATAAAAATACCTTATGATAGTTTTCAGCAAATGGATTCAAGCAACTGATGGTATCTGAATCCCAACCCTTGATCTTAACATAAAAGAACAATTTTGTTTAACTTTGAAGCACTAAATACTTGTACTAATATATATATATTTGAAGTCAATGACTCTTATTTACCCTTGTATCTGGTTTATTTCGAGCTAAACAACCATTTTGGCCTGTTTTGGATTAACTTTTACTTGTTAATTTATCTGAACTTCTCAATTAAATTAAGTTTATTGGTTATCTTTTATAAAGAAGTCTCTTTAAGTTTGTACTTCTCTCTGGAGAAGTTAAATAAGAGAGCTTCTAAATAAGCTAAGATGGAGAAGTTAATTGCAATTTCTACAAGAAATTACGGTCTAAAAAACTCATTGTTAAGTTTATCAACACTGGCTCTTTATATACAAATGAAAACATGCATTGATGAGGAATTTTTTTAACATTTCATTGTAATGTATATCCATCCCAAGATATCATATATTGAGTGAGTTCTTTTCTCAATTTAATGTGGCAGGCATGGAGGCTGTTGGCATTGTGACTGCTGTGGGCGCTGGACCCACTGGTATACAGGTTGGAGACCTTGTAGGTTACGCCGGTCAACCAATGGGCTCATATGCTGAAGAGCAGATTCTTCCTGCAAATAGAGTAGTCCCTATCCCTTCCTCCATTGAACCAACTGTTGCAGCATCCATCTTGCTGAAGGGCATGACAGCTCAGGTTTTGCTCCGAAGTTGCTTCAAGGTTGGTTACACAATAAATTAATTTTTGGCTTAAATATGTTTTAGTCTCCCTATTTTGACTCTTTTACAATTTTGGTTCCTTCATTTTTAAATTCAAGAATTTGGTCCCTCAATTTTCAAAATGTCTGACATTTTCGCCATCAATGCATTTGGTGTTAAATTTTAATGATTTGGAAAATGGGATATTTATGTGACAAATGAATTGATGACATGGAGAAAATGAGTATGTGGGGAAAAAGCAATTCATTTTAAAAAATGGGGTGCTCTAAAATCATGAATGTAGAAATAAAGGACCAAAATCGTGATTGAAACAAAATAGATGGACCAAAACTACATTAAAGGCATTAAATTTTTACAATCATATTTGAAGAAGCCTTTTTTGTTATTTATGTAAGCATTTGCTAATCTAGACTTTTGTTTAGTAGTTTTGTTATCCATTTTGCTTTTTCGCTTTGCAGGTTGAACCCGGTCATACAGTTCTTGTCCATGCCGCAGCTGGTGGAGTTGGATCCCTATTGTGTCAGTGGGCAAATGCTCTTGGTGCAACTGTTATAGGAACTGTATCCAATGAAGAGAAAGCAGCTCAAGCCAAGGAGGATGGCTGCCATCATGTGATATTATATAAAGAAGAGGATTTTGTGACCCGCGTCAATGAAATTACATCAGGCAATGGAGTTGAAGTTGTCTATGATTCTGTGGGGAAGGATACCTTTGAGGTAGTACTTGATCTATTCTATACTACTACATCTAAGTGAAAAAAATCAAATGGTTGCGTACTTGAATGGAAAAGTTAAATATTAAATTTGAGTAAATATCCAAAATTCTCCCTGAATTTGACATGTATCAACTTAGTCCCTTGCTTTATCATAATTCAAAAATAGTCCCTCACGTTTCTCAACGTTAATCAACTTACTGCATCCGTCAGTCTCAGTCAACTAACAAAATTAACCTTGCTAATTTGTCACATAGACGAAATATTGGGGGACTATTTTGAAACAATGTAATATTTTTCAACACTTGGTATAAACACATCACAAAACTTTATGGCTTTGTTTCTTCTCACACTCCTTCATTCCTTTCATACACTCTTTGCTTCTGGCAGTCATCTTCATTCATTAGTACCAAGGAGGATAACACTACGATAAATGCCACAACTTTTACATTGTCATATGCACCTAATATGACCAACAATTATACCCCTAGTATTAATGAAAAAGCAAACTCAATTATTGAACTCCACACAATTATAGTTTGCACTTGCTCCACAGCATGCCAAACTTTGTAGGAAGTGTAGTAGTCAGGGTTTACATTTATCACCAGAATCTCCCATGTGCTAGTTCTTCAAATTAACCCAAGGTTTATGACCCAAAAAACTCAAGGAAGTTTGACATGCATGAAGAATGCACACATGACATTGAAAATGGGATGCTGAAGAAAAAAGTATATAATAGAGAATATTGGGTCATAGTGAGTCCAGTATGATGTTAAATTGCAACAATAACAAAGCTTAGCTGCTTAAGTACACTTTTTATTTTACTTTTTCATTTTATTTTGTGTTAGCTAATATTTTAACTATAGTCTCATATGTTGCATAGCGTGTTTCAACAACTATGCAATGTGTTATTCCATTATGTACCACTAAAGTGTAGCAAGAGTTAGGTTACATTATAACACACCCAAGTATTAATTCCAAATGATGGTTATTACTTATTTGTGGCCCAAAACATTCAAATCAATACTCCAAACTTACTCAAGAGAGAAGAAAGGAGACATCTAAAAGAGGAAGGCTACGCAAACACACAACTGTTGTCAAAGGAAGAAACATTGAAAGAGAGATGTTGGAGAAAAGAGTAGTAAAGCTAATACAACATCTCTTAAATTAGGAAAAGTAATAAGCATAAAACTGATAATGGGTTTAGTGATTCAAATTGTTCACTTAAGATGACTAGCAAAAATGGGGAGAATGTGAAAGGAATTAATGAGAGTGTGAGAAAGAAGAAACAAAGTCAGAAAGATCTTAACCTGTAAAACAAATATAGAAAATTATTTATTTAAATCAACAAGGTTAACACTGGTAGTTGATGAGGCTGGCGGAAGGACTAAGTTGATTAACGTTTGATAATTTGAGGGACTATTTTAGAATTAGGATAAAGTGAAGAACTAGAATGATGCAAGTGTCAAAAGTCAGGGACAAATTAGGGTATTACTAATACTCAATTTGGTCCCTGAAATTGTAGGATTGTATCAATATAGTCCCTCACATTACTAGTATTCCAAGATGGTCCTGCTAATACTAATGTAGGGATGAACTTAGTTAATATTTTGCAATTTCATGACTCATTTTGGAATATTGATAATATAGAGGACTAGTTTGATGCAGTTAAACAATTCTAGAGATCAACTGTCCAAGTAGGGTATTTAAGTTTTTAATATTGTCTTGCATAGCAGTTTCACTAAAAAGGTTTTTCTTCTTCTGATTCTTTATGTGCTCCTTTTGATATAATAATTGAGTATCTAAAAATGCATTATGAACTCAGTTCTAATTGAACAACTCTATATTAATCTGTTATTTAATTTATAAATCATTTCAAATTGTGAACGCATTTTGTTTCTCAATGAGTTTTTAAGACATGATAATGTTAAAGTGGATATTTGTATTTATCAAGATTAGCTTCAATTCTTAACATCAATTGGTAAATGTAAAGAGCAAAAATTGACAGGCTGATTTTAATCAATAGATTAGGGCCCTGATGTTCAAGGATTATTGTCAAATTAATAATGTAGAAGAAACTTAGCATTACTAGTAAAAATTTCATGCTCTTGTAAGGATCTGCGAAAAAATGGTGGGAAATAGACACGGGAAATTCTGTTGTGTGTCGTTAGGGAAGACTTTTCTTAAGGGTCTGTTTGGATAGACAGCTTAATTAAGTGTTATGGCATAAGCACTTATCATATAAATTTTTATGTATAAACTATTTTTAGACAAAAGTTAAAAAAAGTCAAAACTGTTTTTATATAATTCATAAGCTATCTTGAAGAGTTTTTTCAAAAGTCACAAGTGTTTATATGCCAGTAGAAAAGCTGAAATAAGTCAATTCAAGCAGACACTTAGGAAAAAACTTTTCTTCCTATGTATAGATTTTGTTGATAATATTCTATGATATTATGTACAGGGATCTTTGGCGTGCTTGAAGCGTCGAGGCTACATGGTCACTTTCGGGCAGTCATCCGGCACACCTGATCCAATTCCATTGTCATCCCTATCTGCAAAATCAGTGTTCTTGACAAGGCCGACCCTATTTCAGTATGTTGTCACTCGCGACGAGCTATTGAAGTCTGCTGGAGAGGTGTTTGCTAATGTTGTTTCTGGTGTCTTGAAAGTGAGAGTTAATCATACTTATCCATTGTCTGAGGCAGCAAAAGCACATGAAGACTTGGAGAATCGGAAGACCTCTGGATCTGTTGTGTTGATACCATAAGGTTGTGTTGTATTTTGGTATTAAACACCAAGTACTTTTTTATTAATAAAAGGCGATGTTAGATTTTGTGATTAAATAATTAAGATTTTATTTATATACAATGTCAAGTCTCTTACACTTTAGTTAGTTGTGATTCATTGACAGTGTAAAATATTTTACACAAAAAGTGTATGTCAATTAATTTATTTTTGGTCTAATTGCACTTTTGATTTATCTATTTTCATTAATACACGGAATGGATCTTTCTATTTTAAAAGTTTAAAGTTTTTATTCCTCTAAATTTTTAAAATAAAAATGATGATTTAACATATTTTAAATTGTGTGGTATACGATTTCATAATATAAAACTATTTAGTTGCATTAATTGTTTATATATTATTAATTAAATTACAAAAATAAATTTTTTTTTAGTTGAAAGTTAAAGTTTTTAGAGAGTTTTATTATTTATAGGTGTTAACCATTTTATATCAATACATCATATGTCATGTTATTTAAAATATGTTAAATTATTTTTTAGTTAAGAAATTAAAATAAAATAATTAAATTATCAAATTTTAAAATGTAAAAATCAATTTTATGAATCAATAAGAAAAAAAAAATTAAAACTAAAACTCCAATTAAATGTTATCATGGTCATGATATTCAATATTATTATTATTATTATTATTATTATTATTATTATTATTATTATTATTATTATTATTATTATTATTATTATTACCTTTTCTTTTAAATCAAACGATTCGTTTCATATAAATTTTCAATACAGGACATGGCCTAGTGCTTTCCCACGTGGAAGACTGGAAATTTGTGCTGTTTTGGGGTGACACAACTATATATGCTTTGTAGATTTTAAATAAAAAATAATATTTTATTTATTAATGATAAATATTTTTTAAAATATTTTTTAATGTTTATCAACAACAATAATCAATCTTGCATTTTTTTAATATTTATTAATAAAAAAATATTTGTCTTGTATTTTTTATATATTTATAATAAATATTTGTCTTATAATTTTTTATATTTATTTTTGACAAATATTTTTTAATTAACTTTTCAATTATAACTAATCGATAATCAACTATCGATTAAATTTTTTTAGCTATCAGCCGATCTTTTAACTAACAGTTAATTTATAGCTTAATTTTACTAAACTATGAGTAAGTACCAATGAGTCCATTTTTGTTTTTTGGACAAAAACATTGAATCCATAAACAAGACTAAAAAAAAATTGAAATAAAAGCAAAGACTTAAATTGAAATGGACAGTGTTGTAATTTTACTAGCATACTGTATTTTTAATTAGATAGTAGGTTTGTTCTATTCTTTCATTAAAAGGAGCATCCTCAAAGTACTGACTACTTAGATTCTGTGCATGCAGTATATATTCTCCAACCAATTTGTACACATTGATTTGAATGAATTGGGAACCATCACGTTTGCAAGTTAGGAGGCAGAAACGCATAGCCCTTATGGTGAGAAAATGATGTCATATTGAACCAAGAACAAAGATAATTCAGAAAAACAATGGCTAAGAGTATTTATTGTTATAAATAAATAACCTGTCCTTGGTATTACAACCTGCAGCTTCTGGCACAAAGCTGGAACGTAATTTACCATGCATCAAACTAGCTCATATGTTACACATAAATGAATCATTCGGGCATGTTATTTTTTTTTTTTTTAATATCATCAGTAAAAATAATAATAGCTTGAAAAAGGCTCAATTATACCCAAGAAATAATATCATATATATGTAGCAAAGGCTCAATTATACAAATCCCTAAAAAGTGAAGAGCAAGTAAAACTAGATGAGGGCTTGGATGCCTTGCTGATGCATCTCTCTCAGTCTCCACATTAGATAAATAGCATCCTCTCCATGATCTTCTGGGTCCATTTGTTGCAAAGCCCATGAATAAAATACAGTGTGGATTGTATCCTAGTAAAAAAAAAATCATATTTTGTTAAATAAGGCATGCAAGGTTGCAATCACTTCATGAAACTAGTATTACATACAAACCCTAAATTATGTTGTAGCAGATGATATTGTATTGTATATTGAAGAAAAAAGAACAAAACAGCCCAGTGCACCAGGCTCCCACTTGGTGAGGATGCGAAAGGTGGATTTATGTAGTCCTACTCTTTAATAGATTTAAACCCGTGACGACCTAAATGTCACAAGGCAGGATTTATGTAGTCCTACTCTTTAATAGATTTAAACCCGTGACGACCTAAATGTCACAAGGCAGCAACTTTTCTGTTGCGCCAAGGCTTGCTCTCATGAACTTCTCCTCACCCTAAAAAATTAGTCTTTTGCCATATCACAAGGCAGCAACTTTTCCGTTGGGCCAAGGTTTGCCCTCATGAACTTGACACCCTAAAAAATTGCTGACCGTTTTACAGGGCAGCAACGTTTCGGTTGCACCATGACTCACCCTCAAGAACTTGATACCATAAAAAATTACTATTTGACCGGCAAGCAAGAAAAACCATCTTTTTGGTTACGCCAATGCTCGCCCGCATGAACTTTACACCAAGATTAAGAGAAAATATGACAAATATTTGAAAAGTCACACAACATTTGAAACTTTCGAACCAGTAAGGATGTCAAAAAGTATCTAAACTTTACAAATTCTGATTTTGTTTCCGTAAGCACAAAAAAAAACAGCATTTTCACACAGTAGAATTGAAATATGAAGAGTAAAAACACAATATTCACCTTGCCTCCTTCTGTAATATCCCCATTCCTATCACGTACACAATAGATTTGCTGTGTTTGAAACTGAAAATTAATTGAACAAAACCATCAGGATAAGTTTTTATTTCTACGGCATAAGAATAAATTTTGCAAGCTAGCAATGAAATTTTGGAAAGTAATATTTTACAATACCACTAAAATAATGACTGGAGATGATTCCAACATCTTGGCCTCTCTTACATCGGCGTCGGATATATGCAGGATCTATATATGAAGAGTTAAATGTTAAAAATAGAACTAGATATCATAATAGATACATAATTACAATCGTCCAAGTACCTTAATCAATCTATAGAAGTAATTGTTTGAAATTCATGAGAGGAGATTGAACAGGCTTAACTAAGATAAATTCCAAAATATTACCAAAAAGTATAGAATTGCATCATATATGAATAAGACTGAAATCTGACATTAGAAATATGCCTATCACATCTCATTTGCATGATAACTAATAAATTTAGTAGTGAAGAAAAAAACTACTGGAAAGCAACTACAACTTGTAAAAGCATGAGATAAGGAAAACTATATTAGATTGTGGTACAATATGGACAATGTATTTATACTGGATAAAAATGTAGCTTGGAGCAAGCTCAAAAAAATACTTGTGCATACAGCTATTATAGCTAAGTACATGATTTTTGCACATGAAAGTCATGCTACCTATATTATACATATCTAGTTTCATCACAAATGAATATTGGTTTTAGCAAACACTGAAATAAGTTTAATCTGTTATATGGTACTATCTATCTATCAAGTATCAACCTGCAAAAACATACCATGTAATGGAACAGAGAGCAATAAAAAGATTGAAAAATAATTACAATCTGACCTTCTTATCAAAGAAGATACCATGACTTTTGTAAGCATTATGCTCTGCTTTACAACGCTCAATCAGCTGAGGGGCGCAGTACTTCTTCAGTGTTTCAACATCACCCTGTATGTTAATAAGTAAAAGCCAATTCATAAATCATAGATGCATCTGCCCGAAAACCAAACAAATTCAGTGCAAAACTTATACTTAGTGCTTTATCCCTTGATATAAGATTTTGCATTTAACAAGTGAAATTGGTAATATTTTGAATAACTTTGACATCATTAACAAACTGATGACTGCCACTGAACTCTTTAAATCCATGAAAAGTAAATCCTCAAAATATCATTTCATGCAAATGGAACCCACGTCAAACCAACATAAACCATTTTTTTCTTATTTAAGGCTGTATTTGATAACAATACTTCCCTTATTTTTCACTCAAATCATTCCTACCAAACACAGCAGTTAATCCAAAGTTTAACACTAAATTTCATTTTCCTTTCAAAATTACTATTAATAAAAAAGTGATCCCATTAGTTAGGACCAATGTTTAAAAAATCGAGAGTATACACAAAATCGAGAGGGGGTTGAAAGATCTTAGCACGGATCATAAGGTCCTATCGTTACGGAAAATATATACTTATATATAAATATATATAATTATATACAAATGCATAAAATTATCATAGGTGAATAAAATAACCTCTAAATCACAAAATTAAACTAAGTTCACATAACCATATCATCTTCTGTCAAAAAAAGAAAAGAAAAACCATACACTCACAAGTTCATACAAGATTTAAATTTTTTCTGCAGTGGGATTTTCCCTTAGAGGCCCAAATTTATATTATTTTTATTATTAACCATTATGCATGATGATATGTGTGTTACAGCTGTGATATTGGGGGTTTGGTGAGGTGAGTTTTTCTCTGGTTGAGTTAATTTCAATATCATTACAATTCAGTTTTTCTAATCATATTCTCGGTCCTATATCACTAACCGTGATGTAAGCATTCAGCACTGGCTTTATTGCCTCCTGCACTTCCCCCACAAATTCTGGTAAGGAAAAAGAACTGGTTCATGTGATCAAAATAAAAGAAAAGGATGTTAGCAAGTAAAATAATAAAATGTTACAACTAAGACAAAATAAAAGGAATAAGAACCTACGGATCCCGTTGACGTATTTCCTTATATGTAATTGCAGCATCTGTCTCTTGAAACATGGTATAATTGATACTGTAAAAGAAGTGTGGTGAATCAGCATCTATGAAGCCATATACATAATATGACATGAGTATGATATGATACATCATAGATATGTTGATACAATATTGTAAAATATACATATTTTGCAAAAATGTATAATATTTGTGAAGAGACAATATTTTAATAATATATATCAGTATCAGTATATGACGAACACAATTTACAAAACAATGCTTGCAATCATTACAAAAAATCAGACACATATTTTTCTTTTGTCTATATCAAAATAAGTTATGTTCCTTGTAAGCATATTTCAAATGTATTTTTTTCCTGTGAATATTGTTAGAATGTCACAAAAAGTATTGACTTGATTGGTTGATTCCATTGCTTACTATTTACTTTCTAATGCTAATGATATCATTTCCATCTATCATATTCTAATAATTACCAAGAAAGTATAGATTTCATCTAGAGACAGCACGTCCGTTAATTCAAAAAATCCACCACCACCATCAAGTGGATCACATACATCTTCACTAATGTATAGCCATCACCATGTCTATACTTTCTTGTATCCTCAAAGAATGAATAAAGGAGTAGGTACACCAATCCAAAGTATTGAAGATGTATCCCAATAGTATCATCAGTCAACATTTTTCAAGGATACACGTCAAGAATATTCATAGACTTATCAGTACTAGATATGGGTATGAAACAAAACTTTAGCAATTTTGGAGTATCCAGGCTTAATAGACTAGCACTGTAATTTGCACCATATATCATAGATATATTTAGATTATAACCAGATAAATATTGCACCATACATATTTACAATAACTAGTCACTTCGTAATTCTAAGAACAAGAAAATTGAGAGACATACTCCTGTATTTTGTGAATAAGAGGGTTGTCACTTGTGTCATATATTTCCCGCAAGTCCTCTACTATCTGCCAATTTCATTAGACATGTAAAATAACAAGCCAATAAAATGTGATTAAGAAGTTAAATGAAAAAAAAGAAATTATTTATCCACGATCACGGATTATCACACAGAACACCAACATTTTTAAGGGATCTCAAGCAACCTGCAGAATACGTCATAATATAGAACAAATTGCAGATTGATAACAGAATTATATTATACTAGAATAAAAAACTCAGGAGTAGAACATACCTCGTGACCCTTTGTCTTCACTGGGTCAGTATACTTAATGAATCGCTTGGATGCAGGATGGCTTCTCACCTAAATGATAATGTAGAGAAGATGTCTCAATGGAGAGATATTCCTTTTCTAACGAAAATGGAGAGATATTGTAGACAATCCAATTACAAAAGAATTTACCTTATCCCTAATTACATCAAACTTCTTACTCCACCAAGATTGTTTAGAGGGTGTAACAACAAGATCAGTTTTTGTACTTATTTCGCCACTAGGAGTGGAAGGAACACGCCGTCTCTTACTTGGGTTGCTACTTAACTCCTCCTTTAGTATGTCATAACCTTTCTTGGTTATGTCAACAAACTTTGTGTCCTTTAATTTTTGGAATGAAGTAGACACTCTTGGAGACGAAAAGGTTGAAGAAAATTTGCCAAACAACGACTCTGAAGCATTACCAGACGCAGATTTCTGGTTTTTCTCTTCATCGGGTGTTGTCTGACTTTCTTGTTTTGCATCAGCTTCCTGTTTTGTTGAAGAATCACTGGATGCTGAAGAGTCCTGCTTTCCTATCCTAAAAGTTTCTTTCACCTAATTTAAAATGAGTAATATCAGTAAGCCATCAATTGTGGATCACATTTTGCTGGAAGATTTGTAAATCAGACCTCCTCAGTTGCAGCTGAAATTTTCTCTTTAACATTGTGAGAAACCTGCGAAAAGTATAACTACTAATCAAATTCCAAGAATCGCGTCAGGTTATTCACAATAGATTAGAGGGATCCCATTAAATTAAATAACAAGACAATATAGAAGAATCAGAAGTTAACATAAACAACTAGCAACCAAAGGTATAATTGTGTTATTAGTATCTTACGATACATGAAACTTGAATCCTGATTCAATACGATGAATCGTGAATTCTTGATTTAGTGTCATTTATCACAATCTGAACGTAATATAACCAGCAACCTTTTTTGTCAACTTGGTATAGCCAACCACTTTTCTTTGACGTTTAATTTTATGATTTGAATCTTGAACGTATATGATAAATCAGCTTATAGTTTTTTGTCACTTAATTTTACTTATAAAAGCTATATTTTTATTAAGTACCTTACGATTAACAATGAGATGCAATTTAGGAAATGGGTCTTCTAATTCACAATTTGAATATTGATTTGATAACCATCTTAACTTGCTTATAGATCAATGTAAAGTTGTGTTAGAGGACTTTTCTACACAATATCAGACAATCACATGCTTATCCAATGGCTTTGCATACTAGTCATACTTTGTGGTTGTGTATACCTCAAATTTGTTTATCTTGCATTTACCAAAAAGACTATTACAATAATTAATTTCAATAACCAATTTTGATGGTATCCTTCGATTTGAATTTGATTATACCTTCTTTGCAGCAGCTTCAGCTTCTGTCCACGCACCATCAACCTGTCTGTACAGCTGCTCAGTTTTCTGCTTCGTTCTGCATTCGCCAGTCAACCATCTCAGGCACTCCTTTTAAGTGTCAAGCAAGCCTTGACATACAATGGTATGTCTCAGCCTATTAATCAATAACTTCAAAAGGTTAATGTTACATTATGACACCATAAACAAGACTTACTTTACTTTCATGTCTTCTTTTACTCCTTTCAGTTCCTCTGCTTTTTCCTTCAGTTCCTTCACAGTCTGTTGGAATTCTTTGTTTCTACAACCACCAATGACAAGAATCAATAGAGAAAATAGAGAAGACAGCAAAATCTATAGGTGGGAGGAAACAAAAACCAAAAGATAATAAACAGGGCAAGCTTTTTTATGCCAGGGCATGAAAAATGTTAGATCTTTCCTTAATTCATTCATTTGTTTAGGAAGATGATTTAAATACATAATCCCATTACTTAATTAAAGGATTTCCCTGTATACATGTAACATCCCTATTATCCTAATAAACACTCAGCAAGAAATAATAAGAACAAAATGAATGATAACATATATACATTTATGGAAACAGTATCATTTCTTATTTCGTATATTCGAAATCCAAATTGTTTAAAGTACAGAGAGTAACTAAAGTATTAATTTTTATTTCTCTTTTTTCCAATAAAATTGGCATGCAAAAGCAATACAGTAACAAATATGATCCCAACTAGGTCGGCACCACAACCATCATCTGCACCACACCAAAATTATACGAAAAAGAGGAAAAAGAATACAAAGAAGAAACATGGGGACATTGACCAAAACCATGCACAAAACATTATCTAAATCTAAAGTTAGTAAGACCTACCCTATTAACCTAGGAATTAACTCGTACCAATAGAACCGCTGAATAGTAGTCCCATATGAGGCGAACACACTTGTTGCCTTCATGGAAAATATGAGAAAATATATTTTTATTTCTCTTGAGCCACGGGATCAGGATTAGCGTGAGAACATAAGGTGAGATCATAAGAGACTTTCTACCCCAAAACTTGAGATTTTTATTGGTTCAGTTATGAGTTAAGATGTCTTGGCCCTATTTAGTGTTTCCAAATTATCTAGAGTAACCTCTTATCAGTGAAATATATATATATACACACACACACACCAATTTGCTGAATTATATTGCTTGAACCTACAAATTATGGTACTTCAATCATAACTGTGATAGTCCCACAAAAAGTTCAATCTCATGATTGAACTGTGAGTTGTGATCAATTTCAAAAAACTAGGATTTTCTCTCTAGTTTGATGAAACACAAGAAATGCGACTCTTATCATGTAAGATTCGAGAAAATAACTAAACTAGTCTCTTCCACGTTTTTTGGAGGAATAAAAAAAACCACTTGAACATTTGGTGGATAAACACAAATGCATATTGTGTAGGTAGTTATATCCTAGCAAATGCAACCCCTAACTAAGTGCACTGCAGGTGTTTTAACAGAGACAATTTGAGTGATCTGTGTACAAATTGTTGTTACTTATGATTTGTGGAACCTATTGTTATAATTACATCCAGGAATGTGGTCTATTTAAGGGTAAATGTATGCTCTAAAATTTATATCATCGATATTTTATTCTTATGGTTGCTAAAAAGGAATCAACAATCTTCAATTATGTTTTGCAGGTCATATAATATGTTTGTTATGACGGCAAAAGGTTGTCCAACGTGCATTCAACTGAACAAGATAATTTAAGGCTTCTCTCATAAACATTCCTCGGGACGTGGAAAAGGGTTAGTGCCTTAGTGGACATGCAAGCAAAGATATGCTTATGTTCTGTACTGAGAAGTTATATCTCCCAACGGCTGCATAGATTAGGAACAGAACAGGAGCGTGTTTTAAATTTTAATGCATTTTGAATTTGAAATACATAGATAGTAGTTTAATTTTAATAGAGTAGACACTAAACTACTAGGTCATTCTGAAAAGAAAGACTATAATGTGTTCAAATATGATCTGTCGCTACTTACATCGGTAAATCATGTTAAAAAGGTACAAAATATATTACTCTAGTTATTATACTGACATTAGAATAAGTCTCCAGTATAGTGCTGCATAGGCAGCTCATTCTGACAACAGTATAAGCATTAAATAAATTGATAGTTTGCAAGGGCAACATGAAGTTGAATCCTGAGATAGAAGACATCGTTATATAATCATTACTACTCAATACACCTTTTATGTTATCATGTATATGGACAGGATACATTGTACCTAACTAAATTTCTAAAGCTAAATACACTAATAGACTTATTTAATTAGTGAATATTTACCTATCATGCATAAACACCAGCTACAACACAAACACTTATGATGTACTAACTCAGACAAAGCACTGAAATGTAGATATCACTAATAATTTGAGAAAATATAAATGACTAAATATAACCACATGATTAGGTGTACACATGTCAAACACCAGACATGCCTTCAATTCTACATAGGACACCACTAATGTAAAAATATAGGAAAACAAAAAAGGGAAACCAAGAAAAACCGAAGAAGATGAAGATGAGTTTAAGCATGGAAAAGGTACAAATGCGGGAACTTTTTGACTGCCTAATTAAAGTGCTATCATATTAATTTTAAAAGGAATTTTGTTTCAAAGTAGATGTGTCTATCTCACTGTAGTCGTGACCAAAGGGTGTCAAAGATATGTTGAAACGAAGAAAAAGTGCATGTCTATATCGGTGGATTTGACTATACTCAAGAGTGTATATGATTCATAGAATTTAACATTTTACATACATAAATTACAATACTCTATCTTCAAAGGGTTAATAAGATAATTTGATTACTAAACCATCATAAAATCTACTAACCATGCTATAAGAACCTTATGTAATTTCATAACTAAAAAAAATTAAATTTAAATTTAAACAAATTAAAACACTCGTTCTTCAAAGTTACACAGGTTAATAAGATTATTTGATTTCTCAACCCAAACTCAAACAATAAAATTTACTAACCTTGGTATCAGAACATAAATATAATCATTTCATAATAATAATAATAATAACAAGTTGAAAATAAAACTTAAATTAAATGAAATTTATAAGAGATAGGGTGCAAGTTACTATTATACCTAACAGCTTCATCTTTAATCTTCTTAGAGAACTCGTTGAAGACACTGTATCCACGTCTATCAGCCGAAACCAAAAACAACCTCGTTTTCACACCCTATATAATGCGAATAATAATACATTAATAAATAAAAAATTAAGAAGAAAACAAAAATAGGAAAATAATGAAAGGGAAAAAGAGAGGAACTTGATGAGGAAGAAAAAGAGATCGCTGGGAAAGTAACAAATCACGAATGAGCTTTCTTGTAGTCATATTTCGAATTCAAATAACCGTTTCTCTCTCTCTGTAAATTTAATGTTTGTGTGAGGTGTGTATATGTTGGAATAGTGTGCGATTGAAGAAGAAGAAGAAGAAGATAGAAAGAAAAGGAAAGAGGGATTCAACAGGGTGGTGCAGCTTAGCTGCTGCTGCAAGTTATTCGAGCAAGCCTTTCAGAGAGATGTATGTGTGATTTTTTTTTTTGGCCTTTTTACATTTGGGGCTAGGGTTCCACAATCATTCAGCCCAGTTTCAGTTTTTTTAACTTGCTCTCCAAGTTCATGAATTATTTTTGGTAAAAAAAAATATGAACATAAATTCAAATAAAATTATAATTAAGTTTTTTTTTTTTTATAGATAATAGGATAAATACCACTTGTAGTTCCTTAACTTAATTTCAGTTAATGTTTTAGTCCTTTATTTTTTTTCAATTTAATCTTTTATATTTTAAAATATTAATAATGTTATCCTTTTTTTTTATAAAAATTCAAAAATTTATCAAAATTTTCAAATAAAACTCACAAACTTAGTTATATTCTGTAATATAAAATAAATTTTATCAAATTTGTAGCTCAAATCTTCAAATAAGCTCATATTTGTCATTCATTATTTGATGTTGTTAGAGATGAAAATATGAGTTTATTTAAAGATTTAAGTTATGAATTTGATAAAATTGCATTATATTGAGGATGATAATTAATTTTATGAATTTTGTTTAAAAAATTTTATTAACTTTTTAAAATTTTTCAAAAAAATAAGGATAACATTGTTGACATTTTAAAACATAAAAGATCAAATTGTCACTTAAAGTTAAAATAAGGGACCATATCGAAAAGAAAAAATAAATAAATAAATAAAGGACTAAAACGTTAACTAAAATTAAGTAAAGAGACTACATGTGGTATTTAGCCTAAATAATAAAACTATATTTAAAAAAGAGTATAAGTGGTACAATATAAGTGGTAGCTAACTCATGACATCAAACTTTTTTAATATCTAATAGACTTTATTCAAATTATCATTTATTTTGATGTAACTTTTTTAATATCTAATAGACTTTATTCAAATTATCATTTATTTTGATGTAAGCTAACTCAAAGATAAAATTTTAATTTTAATAAATTTTTTTAGTTGATTCGCTAATCTTCATTAAACTATTTTTTCATTAAAACCCCATAAACACTACACCACAAACAATATTTCAAAAAAATATCTTACATTATAATTTTTCTTATCTTTAATGACATTGCATGTTGCAAAAAAATTATCAACCACATTCACCACTCCCCACACACCGGACACACAATCAATCATAAATTATTTTTCAAATATTGTAAGAGAAAGAACAACCAAAGAAGATGTGACTAATTGATCCATCCCTTCGAAAACAAAAATTATAATTTGTACAATTCTCCATTAATAATTTGTTGTCTCAATAAAGTATCGCTAGTAGGTATACGATCCAACAACATTCTTAGTACAAAACAAATTTGGACAAAGTCATCATCTACCAATTTTTTTGCAACACCTTTGATAAAATAGGATTACCACCAACAAGTTTTAAGAAGCAAAGATTAGTATATTCGACCAAAAAAGTTCCTAATGAATTTTCTTTCTAAATCCACTTATCATTACCATCACCATTAGTTGAAGGCACCACCCTCTTGTAATAACACAAACTATTGACTTGAATTGATATAGTTTTTAATTAGATATTTGAACTAATGTAAGTATTTGTTACAATAAAGTTTTTAATAAGATCTTTCTGTTTAATTATAGTTAATCAACAATAAATAAATATTGACATGACTTTTTATACAAATACGCCTCTTAACTAATTAAGAGTTTGTAAATAGTTCCATAATCAAATTTAAACATATACAAATTGGTTTTTAGAAAAACAATTTGATATATTCAAGTCATATAATTTAAACAGATTTATATATCTAAACCACAATTTAGGCAAAACATAGTTGTGAGTTTGTGTCTCTTACAAAGCAAAATATAAGTATTTCATCCAAACCACAATCAAACAAAAAGCAAAGTTTGTAGCCAAAATTCATCTTTCTCTTGTAGTAACTCTCACCCTTTACTCTTTTTCAACAAACTCTTTTGCTAAATAACATTTAATCAATCGCTAAATAACATTTAATCAATTCCAACAAAGTTAGAATAGGTTTGTCGCTTGCCTTGTAATTTAAGTCTTTTGCTGAGTATGGGTTTTTGCTTTTGATTTAGAAATTAAAGAGGAGAAAAGTAGTTGAGAAACTTTGAAGTTGAAATTTTAACAATGAGAAAGTGTTAGGCTTTAGTAATGTCAGAGTTTTTAGAAATGATTTACTTATTTTTTTAAATGATGAATTGATTCTTCGGATTTTAGAAAACTTGATGCAAAACAAAGTTTTGAGATTTTGAAATATAAAAACTTTGATTGATGTTTAAAGAGGAAAAGTGCTTGAACAAAATGTGCGATAATTTATATTGGGAGGGTAATATTAAGACTGTTTAAGAGAAAACAACCCCTAGACCTACTTTTGTGTGTTATTCGATTTGGTGCCTAAGCATAGGTTTAGAGGTGTTAAATTTTGACTTAGTGATTTCTTTGGGTTAAAGGTGTGAGTGGAGTGAACACGATTGATATTATTTTAGTTGAGGGTGAATTGCAAGGTCAAGGTGTTGAGAAAAAATCCTAAATTAATGTTTTGATGTAAACAAACAAAGGTTAATTAAATACTCTAATTATGATTCTAATTGATGTGTTAATTTAACATGTGTTTTTTAGTGTAATAATCCAAGATAATTACTAAGCAATGCAAGCAAAAATCAGTTTAAGGAAAAAACAAAAAATGAATAAAACAGAACCGAGAACGTTCTTGACAAATTCTGAAAAACCAATAATGTTCTCCATATTTTTTCATTTTCATCAAGCAAGTTCAAATCATGAATGCAAGGAAAACTCTTGCAAATTATGAATGCATTTACAGTACATCTACAAGGAATATACAACTCTCACATCAGCAAAAGAAACACTCCAAAAGATCAAAGATTAAAAGGTATGACTCAAAGCAAAAGTGACAAATGATCATTCTCCAGCATGTTACAATTAATCTCCAGCATGCAAACATCATTTTCTAGCATGTTAACATCAGTCTCCAGAAGGATAACATCATTCTCCAGCATTTTAATATCATTTTCCAGCACATTAACAATCAATCTCCAGCATGTGTACATCATTCTCTAGCTTGTTTTGATCAAATAAAAGATTGTCCTGATATGAATACATTAAACATATCTCTGAGATATCTATGTGCATAAAGGATCATAAATCACAGTCTAGAACGAGAAGCCACACATTAGACATTGTTATCACTGAAGCAAGAACGTAGAATGTTCAAGTCAAGAACATTCATGGTTCAAAAAGTCTGATCTTTAGTCAAATTTGACACATGACAGTTGGGCACCTTTCTAACGGTCAAAATAGTTGTCATCAACATCCTTGAAGTCTATAAAATGAACCCCAAGCACAACGAAAAATTTAAACTTCAAGTGCTAAGAAAATTCATCACTTACATACTTGAAAGCTTCTCAATCGCAAATAAAATATTCAGTTTTGTTTTCATCTCTAAATATTAGAATCGTTCTACTAAATTTTTTTATCAAGAATCTATTATCCAACACGAGTTGAGCATACTCAGATTCTACCAATCTCTTCAAATCATTAGTGTAAACTCAAGACTATAAGTGTTGTTTATAGTTTGAGTAGTGTGTAGAAAATCATTTTATGATTAAAAGGTGAATTGTAAAATTATATCTAAAATAATGATAGGTGATCTGATTGAATATCTTTTTGGGTGGAAATGAATTGTTGTTATAGATCAAGGTTGATATGAACAAAACTGTGTAAACCAAAAACGTTGTAAAACCAATAATGTTCTCCATTTGAACGCATAGTGGAAAATCTCACAGTTGTGAGGATTGAACGTAGCCCGAGTTGGATGAGTTAGGATATATCATTGTGTGATATCTCTTCCTTTATCTCTATTTACTTTCAATCCTTTTGATTATCAAGTTAAACAAATAAGCTAAATTGTTGATTTTAACTAACCAATAACGTTCTCCATTTTCTACTTTTTGAATCAATAACGTTCTTCATTTTATGTTTTCACACCCAAGATCAATCTTGAGTTATTTTCTTAAGATTTTAACAAGAAATTTTAAATAGGTGAATTTACAATTCAAACCCTATTCCCTGTAAATTGACATTGCTACTTCACATGACACTTTTCCATCTTCGTTATCATAAGATGTTGATGTATGTTGCTTGTTGTTATATGATATATCAATTATGTGCTTATTTGAAAATATGTTTAAATTGATAAAGGTGTTATGTTACGCATTATTGGATGCTTGCTTGAATAATACATTGGTATCCATATATGAATTTATAATTTAATAATGTGGTGATTGCATAATATGATTGGTGTTGGTGAAACATGTTTAATATGGTGTGGTGAAATCATGTATGAATTTGGTGGAACATGTTCATGTTGAGGTAAAATCCCTTATAAAGTTTCGATGATAACAAGCCTTAATGATTAATTAATAAATTAAGAGATTTTGATAAATATTTTTATCTAATGTGTGTTTTTAATTAACTTCATTAAGAGATCAAAGTCATACAAGATTAAGCACAAAAGAATGAAGTGAAATTCAAGAGACACTTTCATAACAAACTTTAGAAAGTTCAACACTAGAAGTTCATAATATTTTATCTTGAACATAAGATAACATGTTCACACTTAAATAAATAAATCAAATGAACAAGGTTGTGTTCATGCACTGGATTAGTGAAATAATATTACTTAAATGAGCCATAAAAAATAAGAAGAATCTTCAAGGTTTTCACAATATCATTTAAGTCAAAGAAGAATATTCACTTTGATTAGCTATAGAACTCATATGTAATGATAAATAAGCTATCAAAGGAATAAATTAAAACTAAAGTCCAAAAAGATCACAACAATCCAACTTGAATAAATTCAAATTGCAATTTTATGAACATCATAAAGTTGCAAGATTATAAGGTTTTTATGAAAAGGTACAAAAGTGATGGAAAGGTTGGTAACATCATTGTACTTACACTGTTCACTAATGTGAGAAGCCATCAATAGGGAAAGATGTGCATTGTCACATGTTTTCTCTCTCCTTTGCATTAAACAAAAACTATTCAACAAACATTGTGAAGTCAACTTAAAGTTCATAATATTCATGAATCCTCAAGATCTTCATATTTACAGGTTGTCATGCATTGAAACTTGTGCCTAACGGACACATAAATACCATTGCAACTTACTGAAGCTCATTCACATGCTATATATATAAACGAGTTCAAAACATGAAGATTCAAGAACTCACATCAAGATGTAACTCATTGATCACAAAAGGGCAGAAGCTTGATTAAAAGTTCATCAAATACACTTGAAGATCATCAAAGATCATCAAATCTAAAGTATATACGAATGTGAAGATATATTTCAACCAAGTCAAGTATTGAGAACTTGATTCAAAATCTAAATTCTATTTAGAAACCTTATGACGTAATCCTTTAGGGTGTTAAAGAGATTCATATTTCAACTGTGATAGTTGGTTAGTCAATAGTGACTAGGAAGAAGATTTGTAAATCTATTGGGTCTAAGAATATATAGTAGAGAAAGGTTAGGTTGATTGAATTGTGTAAGTGTAGAAATTGTGAAATTGTTTCAAACATTTTAGTGGAAAATCTAACCAAGAGTGAGAAATGAACGTAGCCCAAGTTTGGGTGAACTAGTATAAATTATGTGTGCATTTCTTATATTTACTTTGTAGAGCAAAAAACACAAGAAGTGGGAAGGTTTAAATTGTGTTTTTTTTTTTTAACTTTTTTAACAAGGCTAAACTAAAGTGATGAAAACAAAGAAAATAAACAAAAAATTGAACGATATCAGCCAATCTATCCTAGTTCACCACCAACACGGTTGTTGCGTTTAGTCCCTTCAACCTGAAGGTTTTAATCCACTAATTCACCAATTGAATTACACTTTCACTGAACACCTACTAGTCCAACTAACTATTTTCAAGTCTTCTCAGTCTTTTAGCTTTGTACATTCAAACTGTTGAGGGATGCATTCACTATTGTGCTAGGTTGCAAAAGAACAAATTTAAAGGTTTTGTAAATAAATTACACAAGAGAGTGTTTACACTATTGTACTCTCAACACTTTAGACAAGACACAAGATAAAGAATAAGAGTGCATACACGACTATATAATGCTTATTGTGGTATGTTGTTGCTTGTACTTTTCAATGAGAGTTGTATGTTCTTATATAGAATTTTTTAGGATTTTTTGTCGTTGTCCTGATTGCAAGAAATAATCATATATCATGAAGTTTTGTATCAAATCTTTTGAGATTAATTCACCATTAAACCTTGTTAAAAATATCATTGAAATTGATTATGCGAATCTTGATATGGAGATAGAAAGAGTAGAGGATATTATGATTAGAGTATGGTGCATAGACCTTCAGTGTGTTTAGTAGAGGATGCACAAAAGCTTTGTCTTCTTCAGAGTGTTGACTTTTATCAAAGTCAGACGATCAAATGCTTGTTGTGGTAATCAAATCATACAATCACTTGCTTGGCGAGGTTATTATAGACAGAGAAATCATATGTTTGTTATTATTATTAAAGCCAGACTAACCAGAGCATTGATTGTATCAGATAAAGTCACCAGAGGTGCATTTTAGAGCATGTTCACCAAGTTTAGAATGCGGAGAATATAATGGAGTATTGGTATTCGATTAACTTGGACCAAAAGATCAAATGATGCAACATTAACTCTTATAAAATAACTTCATATGGAAATTGCACACTAAAACATAACATTATTGCATTGAATTATTCCCACAAAATAATTTTATTATCATCAAAACAAGTAAGGGCCATAGTTCTTCAAACCAACTTGGTTCTAACATACTCATCCTTTAAATTCTTCCCAAATGACACACACTCTAACTCACAATTTTATTTCTCTTATACACTAATCCTTCATAACATTATGAAGTGCTTATTTTCTTAATATTTGAAGTAAACATACTTTAGAGTTCATTTTAACATATATGAAAAATATTTAAAAAAAGTCAAAATTCAAACCCATTTCCTGTGACATTGAATTCAACTTATGTTCATTATTACATAAGTGCTATGATTTTTCAAGGAGACATTCACAAATTCGCGGAGGAATATTTGGTGATGTGTTGTAAGGTGGACTTCACAATTTCCTTTAAGAAAATCACATGGGATGGAGGCGAAATTTCGAAATTATATGCAATACCATATATGCATCGCATTAAGACCTAGTGGAAATTGTTGTGTTTGTAACTTAAAACTAATTATGTGGATTATGTTTCATCATGTGATATGTGTGAATCTATATGTGTTCACCTTATTTCCCACAAGTAAAGATCTTATATGACTGAGGTAGAGGCGTGACCCTAAGTACCATTCGTTGCTTACCCTTAGAGAGATGTAGTAATTATGATGGTTGTTCCTACTTCAATTCTTGTCCTTATTCTTGTTTTGTAGTTGTGAATGCTACTGATACCTTTCTTATGGAGGTGTTAGTGAGAAACCATATTGTTGTATGAGTCGTTCGGAAGATGAAGTGTCGTTTTGATCAGAAAGGACCATATAAGGGGTGTGGCATTTATTATATCAAGCTTATAGCTCTAATAATCTCAATGGTTGATTTGGCAATTTTTTAGGAGAATTAGTCATAGTATTTAGCAAGGCATGATGCCTTGTTTAACTAGTGGCATTATTCAAGAAGTCCTTATGAATATTGAAGAGGCATTCGAAGATAGTGTTGTTCCTAATTTCTAATTAGCATAGGTTGGTGTGTACATTTAGGGATCTGATACTTTATGCCATATGTATTTTGTAGCCCTGTTGTATTTTGAGTAAACATATTCAATTAATACCCACTACAAGAATTTTTGAAGTTTGCGACACTTGGCTTGCGACGGTTCTGAAATAACCACCCTCACCACCACATTGGGATAGTTCTTGGGGCGGTTTTCGGCACTCGCCACCACCATATAAAGCAAAACGAGTGACGTTTTTCACCCTCACCACTAGTTTGCGATGGTTCCTAGGGCGGTTTTAATCAACCGTCGTCGTTGTTTAGGGCATAAACCTCTCTTATGTTTCATTTTCCAGATTTTGTAATTTCATTTCTCACTCTCGCATGTATTCCTTTCTTAGCCCCGCGCACATCCTTTCTCAACCCTAAAATTTTGGAAAACCCTCTAAATCTCTCAACCTCTGTCAACCCTAAAACTTCTGAAGGAAATGAAATCAAAGAGAAATGAAATCAAAGACAAACGATGTCTACTGTGTAAAAGAAGGTGATTTATCATCTTGGAAACAAAATCAACTCTTGCAAAGGTAATCATTTAGTCGCATTTAACCGTTTAGTTCCATTTTTTTGTGCGCCAAGTGTTATCTTAATTTTGAAATTAATCATAATAAATAAAAAAAACATCACAAATTGATTTGTTTAGTTCCAGATTGGTTGTTTGCATTTAATGGATAAACTAAAGTAAATCACAGTTGTTAATGATTGGTTTGTTTGAGATTGGTTTGTTTGCTTTTAAAAATAATTTCTAAATTGATTTGTTTGCATTTAAAAGTAGTTTACAGATTGATTTGTTTGCATTTAAAACTAGCTACAATTGGTTTGTTTCCTGATTGGTTTGTTTGAAGTAAAGAAGTTGGTTTGTTTTCATTTAAAACTAGTTTTCATATTGTTTTGTTGATGATTGGTTTATTAATTGAATTAGTTTCCAGTGATAGTGCTTCTTCGTGCCCCTCTCCGATGGCGGCGCTGCTTTCAACCTCTCTCTGGTGACTATGCAGCACAGCACTTCTCCATCGACAACGCAACATAACACAATAAGTAAAATATATTTATTATGTAAAAGCTGATATGACAACTTATTTATAAAAATCCAGTTAAGTTGGAGCAGTACTCCTACCTATCAATTTAAATTTTGTTTAATAAGTTATATAGAGATATACATGCTTCTAAGTTATATAGAGATAAATGTTGTTGCTTACTAAGTTATATAGAGATATACATGTTGGCAGCTTCTGTTATAGTAAAAATGTTAGCAACTTCTATTAGAGTTAATTAGCTTCTATTATAAGCTATTTATGCCATGTTGGCAGCTTCTGTTATAGTCAATTATGCCATGTCAGCGTTGGTAGTTAAAGCTCTACCTTTATCATCTTGTATATATACTTAACTCTATAAAAATTTGAAATCAATGAATAGTTAAGCAAAATGTTACAGAGCAGCACTTCAATGAATTCTATCAATAGATGTTTCAGATAATAGTGCCCCATTTCTTGCGGATCTCAAATGAACAATAATTCCACCCATGCTGCTGAATTGATGTATTTGACCTTATCTCTTGTTTAGACTGTAATGTAAATAATTTATTTATCTACCTTAAGAAATTGAACACAGTGTTTTATTTCAAAATTAAGTTGTTTGCTCACTGCATCTATAAGGCTAGTAACTTGTTTGCAGTTTCAACTTAGGGAATAAAGTGATATAGTAAAGATTTGAAATAGTTAGAATGATTTCTATATCATTTTCCTCTCATGATTATCTTCTATTCCCTAGTTCATGTTATTGTTTGATCAAGTTCCTTCATGAAAAACTCAAAACACCACTTCCTTTCTCATTAGAATGAAAGAAAATTTCAGACTGCCTTGTTTTGCATAGTGTTATCAAAATTCAGCAGGGACTTTTTTTTTTCTTCCCTTTTTTACACTAAGTTGTTTGAGTTCTAAGTTTGAGTGTTATATTCTACACTTTGAATGCTAAATTCTGCACTTTTAGTTCTAAGTTAAGTTTTTATGAAATTGATTTTATTCAAAACAATTTGCGCCAAACAGAGGTTAGGTATAGGAACAGAAGTTACCTATTTGTGTCAATCATATAGGAGAGTGTTTGGTGTTAGTTTTCATTTAGTTATTTTAAAATACAAGAGTAAAGATTGATTTTCATGGTAAAATACAAGTTAAATTATTTTTTTTAAAAGGACAGATTTAGACATGAGATTGGAAAATGATTAATTTTGATTCCACTTAACCGTTTAGTTACATTTTTTTTGTGCGCGAAGTGTTATCTTAATTTTGAAATTAATCATAATGAATGAAAAGCATCACACACAAATTTGGTCTAAAATATAAATAGATTAGTGATTGGTTTGTTTGAGATTGGTTTATTTGCTTTTAAAAATAATTTCCAAATTGATTTGTTTGCATTTAATGGATAAACTGAAGTAAATAACATATCTTAATGATTGGTTTGTTTGCTTTTAAAAATAATTTCCAGATTGATTTGTTTGTCGAGTACTATATACTTGGTCTAGTTTTATATTTTGAATGTTTATCGAGTACTATTTTCTATGAGTATGAGGTTGTTATGTTTTGTTCCTTTATGCCTATTGAATCTATTTTGTTTAAGGTCAATCTTTTTTTGTTCTAAGTTGAATTATGTTCTTTCTGTGTCAAAATAACATATGTTAATCTTCTTTATAGCAATGGATAAATCATGGATTAAGAAGCCACACACATCAGATGAATATGATCAAGGGATAAAGGAATTTATTAATTTAGCCTTTCGAGATGAATTAGAAAATGGCGAAATAATATGTCCTTGTAAACGTTGTGGTTTTAAAAAACCGCAGCGTAGAAGTGTAATATAATATCACTTAAAGTGCAAACCATTTCCAAAGGGATACACCATTTGGGTACATCACGGGGAGTCCATAGGAGAAACTAATACTATCTCACCTTTTAGTATTTCTAATATAGTTCAAGACACAGTTGTCGTTGATGGTCATATGCAGAACATGAATAATGATGCTTTTGGAGTTGAAGATCATGCAAACGAAGTACCCATTGAATCAAATGCAGAGAAGAAGAAAAATGCAAGTCATCAAAGGTATCAAGAGGCCAAAGAGTACTATGAATTAAGTAGAGAAGGAGAAAAACCTTTTGTATGAAGGGTGTGTTAAATATTCAAGACTATCTTTTTTGGTAAAATTATATCACATCAAATGTTTATGTAAAATGATTGATAAAGTTGTATCACATCAAATATTCAAGACTATCTTTTTTGGTAAAGTTGTATCACATCAAATATCTGTTAGAATCGCCAATAGATGGTAGACGTTAATCTGAGTCCAGCCGCCAACTTGATGATCGTGGAACAACATCATTAGGGACTAATTAGATATTTGGATGAACTTCTAAGTTTGATGAAGTTGTTTTGTATTTTTAGCTACTCCACTAATGTTTTGAATATTTAAACTACTTTAATATTTGTTTTAGTTAACTTCAATGTATGAATTGGTGTTATTTCTTTTGGAAAAATTATATAAATTGGATTTAGGTACAATAGTTATTAATTATGTATTTAAATTATGTGGATGGTATTTATAAATATTTTTTATTTTAATTGATTAAAATAGGGAAAAATTGTATCATATTTTTTTATTTTAAATTATTAGGTATGCGACGATTTAAACTGCATCAAAATAAATATAGCGATGGTTGATAATTGTCGTAATTGCTCAGAAATAAATAAATTTGAATGTGTTTTAGCGACGGTTCTAACTGTCGCAAACTATATTTAGAGGCAGTTAGGAACCGTCGCAAACTTTGCTGACGGTTGGAACAACAGTTTTGTGAACCGTCGCAAACTGGCTTCGCGACGCACGAACCTGCGACAGTTGCAGAACCGTCGCAAACATCAAACTGCAGTGGGTACAACCGCCACAAATCCCCTTTTTAACTGCCGTAAAACATTTTTTTTTCTTGTAGTGACTTTGGTGGTTTTGTATATGATACTTTAATGTTTTGTGTATCATACTTTGGAGACATGGCATTTTGTGGAGAATGCTTTTGTAGCTTCTTTTTGTGCATGCATCTACCAAGAGTACATCAAGGGTTTGAGTGTCCAGTAATGTGGGGACCATTACTTCTTTAGGAGATATTTCTAGAAAAATGGACACCTCACCACTCCAAAAACAAAAATAATTTTAGATTACATCTGTTGAACTTTAGCCTTCATTCACTAAAGGATAAAAAATGTCCCAAAAAACAAGAAAGAGAAATTACCTAAATGGATGTGCTATAAAAAAGACAAGGGTGCCAGATTTAGAAGGGGGCTTACATAGAAAAAGAATTATGGCCTAATATTAAGAGTAGTCTCAAGTTCCAATAACCTCATTTTTAACATAACATTTTCATCTTATTTATCTCATCAATTCAAGATCAATTGAGCTTTTATTCAACAAAGGATTTAATGATGTTGTTTAGGAATTCAAAGTAGAGTCTTCTACTTGTGTAGTAGCTTTCATTGCTATAACTACTTCTTTAAACTCTATTTTAGGTTGATGTTATTGTGTAAAGTAGTTCTTGTAGTTACATTGCTTATTATTTTTCTTGTTCCTAAGTTAAATATGTAGAACAACATTGTCATGGTTGAAATCGCTACACCATAATTTGAATTCAATTTTATGATGGTTCAAATGCTTCAAGTTGTAGGTCAGTTCAGTGGAGCACCAAATAAAGTGGATCACTTGTACGAGAGACAATTTGCTGAAATGTATAACAACTTCAAAATTGTGGGATGGAAGATGATGCTCTCAAGTTGAGATTGTTATGTTATTCATTAAGAGATATAACCTAGGCATGGCTAAACTCTTTGTAATCCAACTATGTGAACTCATAGTAGAAAACATATTGGTCAAATACTTCTCCTAGTCCTTAATGCAATAAAGAGGAATTATATTACCTCCTTCAAGTTGACAAATGATGAGACTCGTTATGAAGCTTGATAAAGATATGAGGAGTTACTCAAAAAGTGTCCCCAATGTGGAATCCCAATATGTATTCAAATGGAGGCCTTCTATAATGGCCTAACACCTTCCAAAAGGCTTTTGCTAGAGGCATCATCTGGTGGAGTTTTGTTAAACCTAAGATATATTGAGTGCTTTGATTTGGTAGAAAATATAGTTGCTAATAGCTACCAATGGCCCACTATAAGAATGAGCACTACCAAGAAATGGATGGAATGCATGAAGTGAGTGGAAAATCAATCGTAGCTACTCAAATGGTTGCTCATGTACATCAATTGCAAGCAATGAGTAATGCAATTGTTGCTACAATAATCAAACTAGTAGTTGTGATACTAGCTTCAATATTTGCTACTTGTGTCTAGTATGGGGAGGACATATTTGTAAAAAATGTTCAGGCAATCTCATTCCAGGCAACTATGTTGGAATAAAACAAGGGAAAACAATCCTTATTCTAACAACTACAACTCATTGATGAAATAATCACCCTTACTTTGCATGGAGCAATAGAGGTTCATCCCAATAAGCTAACAATTTCATGACGAAGGATTAGGGTTTGACCCGTGACGCTAACAATTCCTCGTAACTAATTACTAACCATTAACATTACCTATAAAAAATTATAAAATAACATTAAATACAAATTTATATAATTTTAAATTAAATATATTCAAAGTTCTTATTAGTATGTGCATTATAATTCTAGAGATAGGGCTACATGGGAGGGGAAATTTGTTGAGAAAATAAGATATAATTATTTTTTAAATTACTCCATTTTTAATCATTAATTTTTTATAACTTAACTTTATTTTGATTTGTTCATTTAGAAACTACTTGAATTGTATGAATCCATTTTGAAGGTTTCACAGTTAAAATATAAAGATGGTAAATCTCCCTTTGTTATATTTATTCATGGTGTAATTGCAAGTAAATTCACATCAACTATAAAGACACGCATCTTCTTCTTAAAACCCTATTTAAGGAATTATTCTTCACAACCTTCAATCCATAGAACCAAATGGTATTATTATTATTGAGGAAATGGGAAAATATTTGGCCACATAATGAATCTCCTTTTTTACAAAACAATGGCAACATTATATCCCTTTTGGCTTCGTCATACTTGAACAAATGAGGATAAGTAGGTCTTGATTGTGTGAGAAAATGTGTAGATGTTCTGACTTTTATTTCTAACAAATCATAACCATTGATTATATCAGTATTTTCTTTTATTTTTTCCACTATTGAGAGAAATCCTCACCTTATAACTCACCACTATTTGTAACAATAAGTAAGAGAGATATGGGCTTTTCGTGTGATTTTTTTTAGTTTAAATATGGTATAGGGACCGTGTAAATCAATTTTACACTATAATTCTATCATAACTATTCAATTTATCACATATTAATATTGTATAATTTTTTTAAAAAAAGACAATTATTTCATTAGTTAACCTCCCTCCCTCCAGTTCCCAATATTGTAATTAGCAATTATATATAGTTTGTGCAAGCAACACACTTCTTGCATACTTCAAAGTTAGTGTAGAAATACTTATTTTCTTAATATTTGAAGTCCACGTACTTCAAATTTAATTTTAACATATATGAAATAATTTAAAAAGAGTCAAATTTCAAACCCCCTTCCTTGTGACATTGAATTATAATTTTCTTCATTATTACATAAGTGATATGATTTGTCAAGCAAACATTCACAAATTCACAGTGTAATATTTGGTTATGTGTTGTCAGGTTGACTTCACGATTTCCTTTAAGAAAATCCCTTGTGATGAAGGCGATATTTCGAAATTATATGCAATACCATTTAGGCGTTGCATTAAGACCTAGTCGAAATTGTTGTGTTTGTAACCTAAACTAATTATGTGGATTATGTTTCTTCATGTGGTATGTGTTAATCTATATGTGTTGACTTTATTTTCCACAAGCAAAGATATTATATGATGGAGGAAGGGGCATCGTCCTAAGTACCATTTGTAGCTTACCCTTAGAGAGATGTAGTAATTATGATGGTTGTTCCTACTTATATTTTTGTCCTTATTCTTGTTTTATAGTTGTGAATGTTACTCCTACCTTACCTATGGAGGTGTTACTCAGAAACCATATTGTTGTATAAGTCGTTTAGAAGATTAAGTGTCGTTTTGATTAGAAGGGGACATATAAGGGATGTGACATTGACTACATCGATCTTTTAGCGCTAACAGTCTTAATGGTTGATTTGGAAATACTTTAGGAGAATTTGTCAAAGTATTTAGCAGGACATGAGGCCCAGTTTAACTAGTGGGGTTATTCAATAAGTCCTTATGAATATTGATAAGGTAGTCAAGTTAATGTTGTTTCTAATTTGTAATTAGGATAGGTTGGGTGTGTGCATTTAGAGTTTGATATTTTATTTTGGCCCTATTGTATTTTGAATATATATGTTCAAGTAATACTTTGGTGGTTTTGTATATGATACTTTAGTGTTTTGTGTATCATACTTTGGTGATAGGGCATTTTGGGGAGAATGATTTTGAAGCATCCTTCTATGAATGCATCTACCAAGAGTTCCTAAAGGGTTTGAGTATCCAGTCACGTGGGGACCATTAATTCTTTAGGAGACATTTCTATAAGAAAATGACACATCACCCTAAAAAAATAAGAATAATGAAATAGGGAATATTCTTTTAGATCAAATTAGTTGATCTTTAGCCTACAAAAAGAAAAGAAATGCCCCAAAAAGCAAGAAAGAGAAACGACCTAAAGGGATGTGCTATAAAAAAAACAAGGTTGCCATGTTTAGGAGGGGGCTTACATAGAAAAAGAAATATGGCCTAATACTACTAGTAGTCTCCACTTCCCTTAACCTCATTTTTAACATATCATTTTCACCTTATTTATCTCATCAATTCAACATCAATGGAGCTCGTATTCAACAAAGGATTTAAGGGTGTTATTTAGGACTTAAAAGTAGATTCTTCTACTGGTGTAGTAGCTTTCATTGCTATAACTACTTATTTAAACTCTATTCTATGTTGACGTTAGTGTGTAAAGTAGTTCTTATAATGACAATGCTTATTATTATTTTTTTGTTCCTAAGTTAAATATGTAGAGTAGTGTTGTAATGATTGAACTCGCTACGCCATAATTTGAATAGAATTATATGGCGGTTCAAATGCTTCAAGTTGTAGGCCAGTTCAGCAGAGTACCAAATAAAGTTCATCACTTGTACGTGAAACAATTTGCTGAAGTGTCTAACAACTTCAAAATTGCGAGAATGGAAGATAATGCTTTCAACTTGAGATTGTTCTCCTAATCATTAAGAGATATAGCCTAGGTTTGGCGAAATTCTTTGTAATCCAACTATGTGAACTCATGGTAGAAAATATATTGGTCAAATATTTTCCCCTAGTCATTAATGCAAAAATTAGGAATGATATTATCTCCTTCCAGCTGACAAATGATGAGACTCTCTATGAAGCTTGATAAAGATTTGAGGAGTTGCTCAAGAATTGGACCCACCATGGAATCCCAGTAGTATTCAAATGTGGACTTTCTATAATGGCCTAACAACTTCCAAAAGGCTTTCGTTAGATGCATCATCTGGTGGAGTTTTGTTGATTCTAAGATATAATAAGTGGTTTGATTTGGTAGAAAATATAGTTGTTAATAGCTACCAATGGTCCACTATAAGAATGACCACTACCAAGAAATGGCTGGAATACATGAAGTGAGGGGCAAATCAACGTTAGCGACTCTGATGGTTGCTCACGTACATCAATTAGAAGCAATGAGTAATATAATTGTTTCTACAACAATTAAAATAGTAGTTATGGTACTAGCTTCTATATTTGCTACTTCTTGTGTTTACTGTGGGGAGGACATGTTTGTAAAAATATTTCACGCAATCTCATCGCAAGCAACTATGTTGGAAATCAAAGTAGGAAAAACAATCCTCATTCTAACAATTACAACCCATGATGAAATAATCACTCTAACTTTTCATGGAACAATAGAGTTTTAACCCAACAAGCTAACAATTTCATGACGGAGGATTAGGGTTTGACCTGTGACGCTATTAATTTCTCTTAACTAATTATTAACCATTAACATTTTTCTATAAAAAAGTATAAAACAATATAAAATACATATTTATATAATTTGAATTTAAATATATTTAAGGTTCTTATTAGTATGTATATGATAATTCAAGAGATAGGTTTGTTGAGAAAACAAGATATAATTTTTTTTTAAATTACTCTATTTATAATAATTACTTTTTTTATAACTTAACTGATTTTGATTTGTTCATTTAGAATTTACTTGAATTGTATGAATGCATTTTGGAGGTTTCACAATTAAAATATAAAGATATAAAACTCCATTTGTTATATTTATTCATGGTGTAATTGCAAGTAAGTTCACATAAACTATAAAGACATGAAACTTCTTCTTAAAACATATGTAGGGAATTATTCTCCACAACTTTCAATCAATAGAACCAATTGGTACTATAGTTGAGTAAATGGGAAAATCTTTGGCTACGGTATAACTCTCCTTTGTTTACAAAACCATGACAACATTATTTCCCCTCTAGCTTCGTCACACTTAAATTAATAAGGATACGTAGAACTTGATTGTGTGAGAAAGTGTGTAGATGTTCTCACTTTTATTTCAAACAAATTATAACCATTGATTACATCAGTATTTGTTTTATTTTTCTACTATTAAGATAAACTCTCACCTTATAACTCACCACTATCTATACTAAGTAAAAGAGATATGGGCTTTTAGTGTGACTTTTTTTAGTTTTAATGTGGTATAGGGACCGTGTAAATCAATTGTACACTATAATTCTATCATTACTATTCCATCTATCACATAATAATATTGTATAATTATTAAATCAAAGGTAGTTATTTCATTAGTTAACCTCCCTCCCTCCATTTCCCGCTCTTGGAATTAGAGGTTATATATAGTTTGTGCAAGCAACCTACTTCTTGAATACTTCAAAGTTAGTGTTAAAGTACTTATTTTCTTAATATTTGAGGTCAACATACTTCAAAGTTAATTTTAACATATATGAAATAATTTAAAAAGAGTCCAAATCCAAACCCTATTCCTTGCGACATTGAATTCTACTTTTGTCCATTATTACATAAGTGATATGATTTGTCGAGCAGACATTCACAAATTTGTGGAGGAATATTTGATGACGTGTTATTAGGTGGACTTCACGATGTCCTTTAATAAAATCCCTTGTAATGGAGTCGATACTTTTAAATGCAATACCATATAGGCATTGCATTAAGACCTACAAGAAATTGTTGTGTTTGTAACCTAAACTAATTATGTGGATTATGTTTGTTCATGTGATATGTGTGAATCTATATGTGTTCAATTTATTTTCCACAAGCAAAGATATTTAAGACTGAGGCAGGGGCATGATCCTAAGTACCATTTATATCTTACCCATAGAGAGATGTAGTAATTATGATGGTTACTCCTACTTCTATTCTTGTCCTTATTCTTGTTATGTAGTTGTGAATGCTACTCCTACCTTTCCTATGGAGGTGTTAGTGAGAAACCATATTGTTGTATGAGTCATTCGGAAGATGAAATGTCGTTTTGATCAGAAAGGGACATATAAGGGATACAACATTGACGACATCGAGCTTATAGCTCTAACAATCTCAATGGTTGATTTGGAGATTTTGGAGGTTTGGCAGCGCATGAGGCCTAGTTTAACTAATGGGATTTTTCAAGACCCCTTTTGAACATTAAAGGGGCAACCAAAGTTAGTGTTATTGCTAATTTGTGATTAGCATAGGTTGGGTGTGTACATTTAGGGGTATGATATTTTATCCCATATTTATTTTGTGGCCCTATTGTATTTTGAGTATATATATGCAAGTACTACTTTGGTGGTTTTGTATATGATTAGTGTTTTGTGTATCATACTTTGGTGATAAGGCATGTTGGGGAGAATGATTTTGTAGCATCCTTCTATATGAGATATTTCTAGATAAAAAGGACATTTCACCACTCCAAAAACAAGATTAAGGAAATAGGAAATATTCTTTTAGATCAAATTAGTTGAACTTTAGCCTTCATTCACTAAAGGACAAGAAATGTCCCAAAAAGCATGAAAGAGAAATGACATAAAGGGATATGCTATAAAAAAGACAAGTTTGCTAGGTTTAGGAGGGGGCTTACATATAAAAAGAGTTATGGCCTAATAATAAGAGTAGTCTCCAGTTCCACTAACCTTATATTTAACATATTATTTTCACCTTATTTATCTCATCAATTCAAGATCAATGGATCTCATATTCAATAAATGATTTAATTAAGGATGTTATTTAGGACTTCAAATTAGTCTTATGTTGGTGTAGTAGCTTTCATTGATATAACTACTTCTTTAAACTCTATTCTAGGTTAATGTTAGTGTGTAAAGTAGTTCTTGTAATGATATTGATTATTATTTTTCTTGTTCCTAAGTTAAATATGTAGAACAATATTGTCATGGTTGAAATCGCTACACCACAATTGGAATTCAATTCTACGATGGTTAAAATGCTTCAAGTTGTAGGCCAATTCACTGGAGCACCAAATAAAGTTCATCACTTTGTACGTGAGACAATTTGCTGAAGTGTCTAGCAATTTCAAAATTGTGGGAATGGAAGATGATGCTTTCAAGTTGAGATTGTTCTCCTATTCATTAAGAGATATAGCCTGGGCATGACTAAACAATTTTTGTAATCTAACTATGTGAAGCTTGATAAAGATTTGAGGAGTTGATCAAGAACTGTCCCCACCATGGAATCCCAATATGTATTCAAATGGAGACCTTCTATAAAGACCTAACACCTTCCAAAAGGCTTTTGCTAGATTCATCATCTGGTGGAGTTTTGTTGAACCTAAGATATAATGAGTGCTTTGATTTGGTAAAAAAATATAGTTGCAATAGCTACCAATGGCCCACTATAAGAATGAGCACTATCGAGAAATGACTGGAATACATGAAGTGAGTGGGAAATCAACTGTAGCTACTCATATGGTTGCTCACGAACATCAATTAGAAGTTATGAGTAATGCAATTGTTACTACAATAATCAAACTAGTAGTTGTGGTACTAGCTTCTATATTTGGTACTTCTTGTGTTTACTGCGGGGAGGACATGTTTGTAAAAAATGATAATACATTCTCATCTCAGGCAAATACGATGGAAGTCAAACTAGGGAAAACAATCCTTATTCTAAGAACTACAACCCATGACGAAATAATCACCCTAACCTTTCATGGAACTATAGAGGTTCAACTCAAAAAGCTAAACCTTCACATCCTGCAACCTTTATAGCCAAAGAGACATCCTTATAAGACATGGTAAAGGGTATCTTCACGAAGATAGAAACATTCAATCAAAAACATATGTTGTAATTCATGATCATGGAGTGAAAATCATCAATTTGGATACTCAAATGAGTAAATAGCTATTGATGTGAATGGAAGATCAAGTGGTTCCCTTTCTTAGAAAAACGAAAATTCTAGTTGAAGAAGCTAAAGGAAAAAAGTAAGTTAAGGCTATTGGCCTTAAAAGTGGAAAATAAATTGACAATGCTAAAAAGGGGAGGGATGCCATTTTGAAGAGTAAGGATGTCAATTTAACCAATAAGAAAAATGATGGCGTAGTTATGCTTCATCTATAATATATCGTGCAAAAGGTGACAAGAAAATAAAAGTAGAAATAGCATGTTGTAGTATCTAGCAGCAAAGCCAGACTTACAACTTAAGTACCATCTCATTCGTTACCTCAAAGGTTGAAAAAGGTAGCTTAAGAGAAGAAACTCAACAAGTTCCTCGAGGTTCTGAAACAAGTTCATATCAACATTCATTTGTTTGGTGTCTTTTCAACAAATTCACAACTATACAAAATTTATGAAAAATGTGATCTTAAAAAAAGAGGTTTGAGTTGGAATTTCTTAAGAATTTTTTTTTCAATGTGCTTTAGAAAGTCATTCCAAAAGGCGACTTCTATGTATCTTTGGAAAGTCGTCATTTCAAAAGGTGATTCGGAGAAAAAAATAAAAATACATAAAAATCGCAAAGGAAGTCGCAATTTCAAATTCGGACTTCCTTGAATTTCCTTAAGGAACTTGCATTTGCAAATGGTGACTTCTAACTAAATAAAAAAAAAAAGATAATTTGATATATAGTTTTAAAAAGAAAGTATATTAGTAAAAAAAATTAAAATTGGGGTATTAAAAAAATTAAAAATACCCATTATAGGACTCAAGAGAGAGTATTAACATATGCATTTGTGACCCAAATTAATTAATAAATGCATCAATATGGTATTAGGCATTGTTTAGAGGTATGTGCACTTAATCATCCATATTTAATTAAGTTTAGCCGCCCTAATTAATGAGCATTCAGGCGGCCTATGTAAACAATGGTTTTGAGAATTCAAGTGCAATATATAGTGATGTTGAAAGATAAATGCACACTTTGATCGGTGGTAACTCGTCCTATGTAATTAATTAGTGCCACTTAAATTTATTCATATATGAACTAATTTTTTTATTAGGAATTGTTTAGAGTTCTCATGCACTTAATCATCCATATAGTTATGTTGAAAGATAAATACAAACTTTGATCCATTGTAATGCGTTCTATGTAATTAACTAAAGCTGTCCAAATTAATTCATATATGCATTGGTGTTGTATTTAGTTATTGTTTAGAGGTCTCATGCACTTAATTAATCATCCATTTGTAATTAAGTATAGCTGCCCAAATTAATACTCTTAATATATGCTTTGAATGATTAACAAGGTTTTAAAAATTGGTCGGACTGGTAACCGACTTGGCATTCAATCCCTTATCACTTCAACATCGTTGGCTATGAATTTAGATGTAATTTGGTTTATTTTCTTCTTCCATTTAACAAAAAAACTACACAAGCAAACACACCAAAATAAAATATTCCCTTTAAAAGTGTTTGGCTTTGGTTCCTTCTCTTAGTGAACATAGCATATTACTTGTGTTAATTGATAGAAACTACCATATAAGAATGCTCCTCAAGATTATAATTATGATGTTTGTGTCAATGCAAATACACATACACTAGAAAATCTATCCACTGATGCCTTAATGATGGTTTGTAGGAAAGTGATCATACATGGGAGCATGATGCATATAAAAAAGCTGGAAAAAAATAATGTGGACACATGTCTTCATGTGGATCAATTTATAAAGGAGGCGATGTAAATAGAATGATACAACATCTGCTCATTGTTTGAATATCCTCTTGAAGACATTGCTTCAAAGGTAATTGTGTTTGTGTATAATCATATGGCTATGTTATCTTGGCTAAGGAAACGAGAAGGCTGAAAAGAAATCGTACGTCTAAGAGTGACTTGAGTTGCTACTACTTTTATTACATTGAAAATTATTTATGATCATAAACATGATTTTCAAGCTTTAGTTGTGCACAAGCATTTTACTAGTCATAAGTTATAAAAGACAATAGTAGTGATTAACAAATTATGGAATGACTCTTTTATGATAGTAATACTTGTTACACTACACGAAAAATGGTATTTTACAACGTTTTTTTTAAACCATTTACAACGCTTTTTCAAAAAATTAAGCACTGTAGTATCAAACGCTGTAAAAGATACAACAACGCTCTTTAAAATAAATAAAAAAACGTTGTAAATCTCTTCTAAAAACGCGCTGCTTGTTGTATTAGTTTTACAACATTTTTTAAAAAATACACTATAATAGGTGCATTCCTTTATTTCAATTAGATCTCTTTCTGGGATTATATCAACAATCTCCTTCATAAATCGCAATATACAGTATTCGCAGTCCATGTTGTTAGTTTGACCAGAGCACTATAAAATAAAACATATAAGTCAATAAATATTTGTGCATTGATTGTTAATGAAATTTTAAAGGCATATATTTCAAACCTTTATTGAAACCCATGTGATTTATTTGAGTTTTGCTTCGACACTGTAGCACCCATTTGAGCTCGGAAAACTTGTAAAGCACTATCAAATAAATGTGATTATTAACATTAACAAACACATTATATATATATATATATGTAAGAAATAAATGAATACAATACCTGAAGAGTGCGAAGAAATATGTAGGGTTCATAGAGTTACGGTTTCGATTAAGAAGGAACGGCGAGAATGCGCAGAAATACGAACGGTTTGTAGGACAGAGTAGGGTTCACAATGAGAAGAGTACGTAATAATGTTCGTAGGGATAGTAACAAATATGAAGATGATTTGCAATGGAGATGGCTAATAATATTGTTCGTAGGGACAATAGGGTTCGCAATGAGAAGGATAATGAAGAGGAGAAGGACACTAAAGCGTAGTGAAGTTTATGTAATAAAGAGGAAACTGAAGCGATTTACAGTTATATATAAAATCCTATTACAGCACTTTTTTTACAGCGCTTTTTTTACAGTGCTTGTCAAAAAAGCGTTGTAAAAGACCTTCTTATTTTTTTTAAAAGTCTTTTACAGCGCTTTTTCAAAAAAGCGCTCTAATAGGTCCTTTAATTATGTGAAAGCGCAAGTCTTTTACAACGCATTTTTTACAGCGCTTGTCAAAAAAGCGTTGTAAAATATATTCTTTTTTTTTTAAAAGCCTTTTATAGCGCTTTTCCAAAAAGCGCTCTAATAGGTCATTTAATTATGTGAAAGCGCAAGTCTTTTACAACGCTTTTTTTACAGCGCTTGTCAGAAAAGCGCTGTAAAAGACCTTCTTATTTTTCTTTAAAAGCCTTTACAGCGCTTTTCCAAAAAGCGCTCTAATAGGTCCTTTAATTATGTGAAAGCGCAAGTCTTTTACAGCGTTTTTTTTACAACGCTTGTCAGAAAAGCGTTGTAAAAGACCTTCATTTTTTTTAAAAAAAAAAAACCTTTTACAGCGCTTTTTCAAAAAGCGCTCTAATAGGTACTTTAATTATGTGAAAACGCAAGTCTTTTACAGCGCTTGTCAAAAAAGCACCGTAAAAGACCTTCTTATTTTTTTTTAAAAGCCTTTTACAGCGCTTTTCCAAAAAGCGCTCTAATAGGTCCTTTAATTATGTGAAAGCGCAAGTCTTTTACAGCGCTTTTTTTACAGTGCTTGTCAAAAAAGCGCTCTTGTATCCTCCGTTATTTTTAAAATATCATACAACAATGCTTGTATTTAATAAACGCTATAAAATGTCATTTTTGGCGTAGTGTTACTCCCATCATTCGCTTATTAAGAATTGTAGATGGAGATGAAAAATATTATTTGGGTTATATATATAGAGAGAGGGGTGTATAGGGTCAAAAATGTCATTGAGGAGATATTTAGGAATAAAAGAGCTTACATATTTAATATTAAAGGTCGATGGGATAAACATTTAAAGCGCAATCTTTATGTTGCGTTTTATTTTTTAAATCTTGCATTCTTTTATGATGAGAAGTTTTGTGAAAAGAATAAGGAGTGCAAACACTTCTGGATTTTTTTGATAAAAAAAACTTTGTGTAATGACCCTGCCAAGAAATGCAAGTATATCGTGATTAACATGAAAGTTTTTGTCGAGAAAGTTGTCTTAAAAAAAAATACAATACGACTTGCACTAGTACATTTTAATCTTGTTACATCGTCGATATTAGATCGGTTGGTATACAAGGCGGTGGCAAATTTGTTATTATAATAAACTTTGTTAGATCTGTTTTAATTGAACTGTTCTAACAGTTACATTAAAAAAAATAAAACTACAAAAAAAAAATTGTATTAAATTTATTATTATAGTAAATTTTATTAGATATGTTCTAATTGAACCGATCTAATATACATATTAAAATTAAAAATAAAAACTGCACAAAAAAAAGCTATGCAAGAAAAAAAAGTTATGCAAGAAAAAAAAGACATTAACATATTTATTATTATTACAAATTTTATTAGATATGTTTTATTAGACCGATCTAACAAGTCTTTTTTTAAAAAAAAATTCCTAAATTAACCAAAGAAATTGTAAATATTGCATTTAATAGTTACAAAATATTTATTCTGTAAACCCATTTTGCAATTCCTAAGCACGCGTTCCCCATTTTGCCTCTTCATCCTTCCCACAAATGAGTCACCCGCGAATCCAAACCCATTTTTCATCATTTTACCTTCGTTCTTCATCAAACCCAACCACAAATTAAACACATGCATCTTACTTGTGAAAACTTTTTCATCCTTCCACATTTAACCTTCATACTTTAGTGAAATCTGAATCGTGAAAACGTGAGTGAATCAACCTTCATCGCTGGCGACGAGTTGGTTCGGTGCAATATTTTTCTACTTCAGCACAGACGACGAGTTTTCTTTGTCTTCCTCTTCCATCTATCAAGGAGCATTTTCGTCGAGAAGTGTCAATTTCTTTCACTATCGAGAAGTGTTTGCTGCTTTCTCCGGTAATTTTCTAATAACTCTTGTTTGTTATTCAACAATCTAAAATTATTTAATTGTTAATTATTCTTATTATTAATCTTTAATTGATGGAGAAATTTGAACAAGAAATTTCTACATAAGTGATGGTGAAATTTTGAGAAGTGATGATGCCTAAAATACTATAAAAGTGATGGAAAAATTTGAGTAGAAGTAGTTACTCCAATTTTCAACCATCCTTTAAAACTGCATGTTATGTGTTTGTGATATTGTCTCTGTTAATAATATGTTCTGCACATTCCCTGCATGTTATGCTAGTCTTATATCTTCATGCTTAGATTGCTTGCACCACTCTGCATGTGATGCCAGTGATTGTTGAGTGATTTCTGATTGGAAGTGAGCTTTATTTAGTGTGCTTATATACAATATTTATTGATTATTACAAACAAAGATGGAAAACACAAACAAACTGAAAAGGAATTGTTATATTTAGATAGGAATTTATTTATGTTAAATGTGTCTAAAAGGAGGAGAAAAATGAAAAACCAAGTCATTAAATGATTTCTTCTGTTTTTTTCTTCATGCATTACTTGGTAGTATTCAATAATTACATTAACATACTGATAGGTTTGTTAGTGTTAGTAAACAATGTAGTGAATTAGGTAGGGTTAGTTAGAAGAAATAAATAAGGCAGGTTGCCTATAACTAGAAAGAAGGGATTAACGAATCAACATCTTGTTAATTGAGTGGCATAGAGCCTTTCGGCATTGGGAGAAAGGCAAACTATTAGAGAACTGTCATTGCTATGTAACAAAAAGGAATTCTTCCTCATTTTCCAGCAATAGGATACTAGATCCTAGTATAACATCCAATTTTTGACAGATATTTTACATGATATCATATATATATAGTTTCATCACTTGTGTAAACAACACAATGCAGTATAGTAGAAGCCCGAACCATGTCAGCTCAGGATAATATTTACCTCAATAATCCTTTTCTGTATCATATCCTCAAGTGAAGCAGTAACCTCCTCAGTTATTACAGGAGTAGGTCTAACATTATGCTCAAAGTCAAGATCAACTTCCAATGCACTATTTGTCGGTCTCTTTGCAGCAATTACCTGTTATAAAATTGACAATAAAAAATTAATATTCATAAACTGATTAAAAGAAAGGTTCTACATATGAACCCTACAAAAAAGACAGGTAAAAAAATGGGGGGGAAATGGTATTACCCCACCTTGCATAGTCCAAGTTTTTGGCTCTACATTAGCTTTCTCCATTTGCGCTATCTTTGATTGAAGTTTTTCCAGCGGCTTTTCATTGGTAGAAGGAGTCTTATTCTTCTACAAACGAGTAAAAATGGAATATGAAAAATTAGTTTTAACAATAAATCTTTCACAGAGATATACATATGAACACTTGAAGAGAGAGAGAGATACCTTCACTTTTTCATCTCCAGATAAGTCATCATACCTGAAAGCAACAGATGAAAAAATGAACCCCCACATACAGATACAAAGAAAATCAATATATACAAGAACAAAATAGAAGAAATCCAAAAGTCACAATTCTTTTGCTTTTTCTACTTTTTCTACTTTTGTTTTACATTGGTAGACCTTGAAAAAGTAGCGTATAAGGATGAGCATTTTATTATGGCATCCCAAGCAAAATAAGTGTTTTATGTTAGTGATCCTTGTAACAAAAAATGGTCAGTGGTTCTCCAAGGTAAAAGTTTTCATGGACCAAATGAAAGTCTAGATTCAATGCTAGATATTTTTGAAACTCCTCCATTCTCACAACAAATACTTACTTTCATTGAAGAAACTATAGTGGATGATGAGTTTGCCACTCATGATGATCATCAAGAAGGCATATGGGAGAATATTCAAACATAAGACTCGTAAGAAATAAAATGGTAATAATGATAATTTATCTTAATAAATTTCACATTATATGTAATATTTACTTTGATGGTTTATAGTTTTTACCAATGTATGATATGATTGCCTATAATTATTGTTCTCCATTATTTTGAAATATTATTGACCATTATTATTCTTTTTTAAAATGGACACATGAATAATTCGTCAGCTCATTCGCAAAGTGTGGAGGGTACTCAATCTACACAAAGAAAAGGTAGACGTGGGAATTTGAGTCACAAGTCTCCTCTTGAGTCATATACTTATCTTGATAAGGACACATGGAAGGCGTTTGTTTAGAAGCGACAGGATCCTTCCTTTGTGGTTAGTTAGATTTATAATTTAATTTCTTTTATTAATTTATTTCTAGTATTATATTTAATTGGTACATTACTTATAATAGGAGAAACAAAAGAAGGCACAAGTGATCCAATCTCATAATAAATACCCTCACCTAATGTCTCGTGGGGGATATGAGTTGCTTATTGAAAGATTGATGAATGAAAAAATAAAGCAAAGACAAGAATCATCTGGAAATTCAATACTTGCACCTCCATCTCCACCATCACGCCATGAAAAATGGAAGAGAGCCCGACAAAAGCCATCGTGAGATTACTCATCAGAAGATGCTCGTGTCATTGCAGAAAAAATTGTAAGTAATTGTGTAATCAATTATTAATTTAAACTAATAGTCATTGGTGATTTTTTCAAATTTAGTGTTAATTAACTACTTATGATTTTTATGGTCACATGATTTAGATAACTTTGTTATTTCAATATTTATAATTCAGATATTTGGAGAATCAAAACCATTCAAAGATGAAGAAATGATGAATGTCCGACAACGTTGTACAAACTTGATTCTTGAACTAATAGAAAATGCTTGAAGCACTTTTATCATTTTAGTATCTTTAGACTGTTAATAGAAGATAATATTTTTTTTTAACTAGTGAATATTATGTAGCTCTAAATTTGATAATTTAGATTTTGTAAAACAATTATGACTCGTTGTCATTGATTTTTAAATGTAAAGCTTTGTATGAAGTTGTGTTTTATGGTTGAATGAGAAATTCTAGTTAATAGTGTAATATGTGAAATTATGAGGATGCATATGTAAGAGGTGAAAATTATGAAGAAAAAAAATTAAAAAATTAATTATTTAAATCGATTGGCTCAATAAAATAAACAATTTTGAATATGACTTGTTATATTGGTTCAAATTTAACCGATGTAATAAATGAATTTTGAATTTGACTTGTTATATTGGTTCAAATTGAACCGATCTAATAAATCATTTTTTGAATTTGACTTATTATATTGGTTCAAATTCAACCGATCTAATAAATCATTTTTGAATGTGACTTGTTACATCTATTATTTTAGCTGATTTAATAATTAACTATTTATTACAACACTTGATGTTAGATCGTACAAGGAACCGATCTAACAAGTATGTAGGAACCGATCTAATAAGGTTTAATTGCACTAGTGTTGGTAGATACACATTTTAACTTTTATTTAAAACTTAATAGACATGCATATTTTGTTTTTTGATGGTCATATAACTCTCTTTTAGATCAATGGTGAAAATTGTATGGTGCTATTGCTCCAACTTTGCAAAAGTTGACAATTTATCTTCTTAGTCAAACTTCTTCATCTCAAAGCTAAAAGTTAAAACATTGTTTAACTTATTAATGTCTATCTTTATTATTTTTAAATTTTGTGATGTTTTGTATTTTGGTGTGGAGCCACAAGAAAATATATTGTAATTCTATTGATTATGAATCTATTGACAAAGTTGGTTTTTGGATAATTGAGGAAGAAGCACCTCTTGAGTTTGATGACATTGAAAATGTCATTTATCGTGGGAATGCAATTCCAATTGATAAACCATCAAAAGATAATGACGATCATGTTTGTTAAATTATAAGTTTAATTTTTTTATTGTTCTAGAATTAGAAAACTTATTTGTTTATTGGTTATTTAACTACGTGATGTAGATATCGACCAATCCAATTTGAGCATGAAATTGATGGTGGAGGCTCAAGAAATATTATGAAGGTTAAATATTAGTTATAGGTCTAATTTAGATCGCAAATGGATATTATGTTTTTTAGGTGAATGTTGTAAATGGATATAAAGTATTAACCTATCAAGTTATGTAGTTTTTTATTTTTTATTTTATGTGATTTTTTAGTTTAATATTATTTGGTATATTATATTTAAATATCTAAAGGTATTATTAATTAATTATCAACGATTAATCGCAGTTGAACCTTAGTTGAATCTTTAAACCTTGAGCCACTACCTCTATCAGTTTAATGGTTGATTCGATTTTTTGAACATTGATGACAAATATATAATTCTAATGTATTAGTCACCTAACATTAAGTCTGAAGTAATTAATGAATACTCTTTTTCTCAAGTAAATAATGAGTTAGAAAATTCAAATATTATATATAATTAGATTGAAAGAAACATGCACACTTTTGAAGTTTGAAGTATTATAATTTGTCATATGTAATTTATCAAAGTCGCTCATATTATTTATGACATGCATTGGTATAGTATGGGACATTGTATAGAGTTCCTATACACTTAATCATTCATATGCGCCACCTTAATTAAAACTTTCAATGCATTGAATGGTTAAGATGTAATTTCAATGTATTAGAAATGTATTAGCCACCCAACATGAAGTCAGAAGCAATTAATAAGCACTCGTGCACATGTTAAGATGAAATTGGGTGGAAATAAAATTTTGAAGATCATGGTTATGGATTAGGGTTAGAGGACAAGCCCCTTAATTATAAGTCTCAGTTTACATGTATAAGGAGTTAAAAAATTTATAATTTAAGAGGTTTAAAAAAACAAATTCCTAAAATTTTGTGAGTATAGTGGGTCTCTAGATTTACTTTTTTAAAAAAAAGAAATCAATCTTTATAAAATATTTTGACAATTATTTTTTTTTGAGAAATTTTTTTTTTCGATTTTTTTCATTGATAATAAATTCTTGATTTTTTTTTATAAAAAATTATTTATACTTTTTTCTTTCGAATTTTTTTTGTATTTTTCTCACAACTTTTTGGGTAGAAAAACATTTAAAAATTTTCTTAAAAAAATATATTTTTAATATTTTTTTTAAAAAAAATCTCAAAATTATCAAAATATTGAGGGTCTATAAACCCCCCTTAAACTCCATGAAATAATAGGTCGGAATTTTAAAAGAATTATTTAATAAAAGGTTAATATTAGGAGTTTAATAAAAAAAAATTAAAAAAACCTTGAAATTAGAGAATTTTTTTACTGCTTTAATTAGAGTTATGCAATCGAGATAACATGACTTAGTTGACTTTAGATATTGTAACATTATTCTTATTCTAATTTTTGTAGTATCTTCACAACACATGTTGTTACACCAACTACATTGGATCAATAATCCAAAATAACACCGCAATTTTTGTGTACCATCGATAAATATAAATTTACTATATTCTAAAATAAATGGAGGATGTCCGGTAAATATTTGATGTAAAAGACACAATGTTGGCAAATGGAACAAAGGCAAAAACTTTATTACAAGAACAGTAAGCTATATAGGCCTATAGATCCTATAAGTTTAATATTTCTACATTGTGGGACTTTTCAAAGTTTTAAAAAGTTAATAAAAATTATTTAGTTGTTAAAGAGTTAACTCAAGTAATAAAGTTTAATTTATCTAAATCGATTCTTTGAATTTTTAAGTCTATTCTGATTTTGATGAGCCATCAAATGATCTAATTTTTTCTATATATAAAGAAAAACTTTATCATTATGAGAAATGTAATAAAAACTTATTCAAAAAATCAACATTAAATATAATACTACATAAATTTCTAACACTTTAAATCTATACACAATAATAAAGCAATATTTGTTTTAGAGTAAGTGTGAAATTTTTCACTCAATTAGAGTATTTAATCTAATTTCTATTAGTAGAAACTATTGAATGTGTAGTATTCTATAAACCATTATAGTTATTGTCGGATTTTTTTTTCACCCTTTCACTTTTTCACGTGCAATTTCTATATAATATATAATAGTATAATGTATATATATAATCTACACATAATAATTAATTAAATATCATTTTATGACAAATATATTAATATAATTAATATACAATATATAAATAATTATTATTATTAATTTCAAATTTATTGGTATTATTGAAAATTGCACAAATTAAAGTTGTGCAGATATCAAAACAAAAGGTATGGAATCATTTCTTAAAAAAAATAAAAAGCCTTAATGGCTTATGCTTAATGGTGCTTTTTTTTTAGAAAGAAACAAAAATCCTTAGTTATTTAATCTAAAAATCTATTTCAATTTTTATTTAAATTATTTTGTATTGAAAGTTGGAAAAATTAATTTTATAGCCGTATCACAACAAATGCATGCAAGAATGATTAAAAATTAATTAATATAAAAAAATGTATTAGTTTTTTTTAAGAGTATGATTAAAAAAAGAATGCGATCTATTGTACATTAAAATAAATCAAAATTTATTACGACAAATTTGACATTTGTCATCTAATGAAAATGTTCAATTTAAGTTGGTATTTCATTATTGTTTCTTTTTTTTTTTTATTATTAATT
>JBBPBS010001012.1:6983512-7017385 GCA_037974835.1 Cicer judaicum
AAATTTCTTCAACAATTAAACTATCACATTATAAAATTTTAACCAAATAAAAATTGAGTTTGTAGTCAATAACAATTTTTATTGATTAAAACACAACATATTCTTTAAAATGACTTATTCCAAATAAAAATTGATTTTTGACATAGATAAATATTTTCTCTAATCTTAATAGGTTTTGATATCAATATCATAAGAAAATCAACAAAAATTTTAAACAAATATATTGCTTGTCACGATTTCTACATAGAACAAAATTACCAATTAGATAAACTAATAGTAAAATTGGAACTTAAAGATAAGTAACAAATTAATAGCACTTACTCGATAATGATAATCTAGTCATTTGGCCTATACTTTTCCTAATGCTTTACTTTTCCTCTAATATTCTCCCAAATGTCAGAGGCGCTGAGTTGTCTTGTTAGGGTTAGTGAAATCTCTTATTCTAATCCTAATTAAAATGAGCTAAGTGGTTCCACTCCAAATTAGCTTTTTAATATATTATAGCATGATCTTACTAATTATATTAATCGCACCCTCTCTATAATCATAAGCATACATTCACATTAAAATAAAATGAATCATATTGTTAGTAACACCATCAAGCCTCAAATATTTTTGTGCATCAGCAAATTAAAAAATCACAACATTTAATTTCATGTAAATAAAACATAGATAGCAACATCACCTAAATTAAAATAGAAAGATACATTCAATTAGTTAGAAAAACCACTAGTATAGTAACAATCATTAGCAAAATAGTTCACACTTAAGTTATATTTTTAATGCAAAATCATGATAAAATATTTAAATACGAACATAAAAATAGAACAAAATATTCAGGTCTTACAATAATGTTTAGTGAAGTTTATCTTATCCTCACTTTCACTTTTGATCGATATTATAACATGTATTCTCTTAGTCTTCATAGTATTACTCTTGTATTCTTCTTGCCTCAATAAATTTTACTTAAATTCACTCAATCTATCTTACAAGATAGACTTAAGAATGTTTACAAAGAATATGACAGATGTTTGTGGAATTTATTTTCAACTCAAGATGAATGATATTGATATATAACACACTCAAATATGTTAATCCATATATTTGATTTAGTGAGCAGAAATGTGTTTGATGATGATAAAAGAGAGCTTCATAGATTTGCACTTAGAAAAGTGAATTATAATTCAAGTGTAGTCTCTTGACTTTAAAGGTGTTAATCTTCTTGTATTTATATATGTTGGAAGTCTTCACTTTGATGTAGAAGGAAAATATGGATGTTGGGCACATGTTCCAATGTGATAGAATACATTTTCGGACTTCCTTCTCAATACCAAAATGTTCTGATCTTGTGTAGTTATAGTTCAGAACATTTTGAATTAGTCTTAAAACCATAGGCAAATATGATTGTTGGGCACGTAGTCCAAGGAAATAAAGATAAACATATGTTGTTTATTTTAGAATTTAGTGTACCATTATCAACTCTAGAATGTTCACAACTAAACATTCTCATCTTTAGCAAGTCTAAGACATATTGACACACCTTTTTAGACTTGAAAATTTCATGGAAATTATGAGAAAAATGAGCTGACACCTTTTTGTGCTTTCATTGTACAACTTTATACTTTTTGTCTTTTTTTAGATAAACCTTCTAAACAACATATCGTTCTGAATAACTTTACACTAGTTTTTTCTTTCAAAAGTGTCTTGTTTGACTTTTATCATTCAAAAGTGTCTTGTTTGATTTTTATTGGCTCAAATGAAGTTGTGAATAGTGTTAGAATATTAGATCGGTAGTTTTTGTGATAGATTCCAAATTTGAATAAAGATAATGTTCTCATGATTTTGCAACAACATCTTCTTAAGGTTGGGAAGTCAAAATCAAGACAAGATCTGGTTGGGAAGTCCAAACTATAAGCTAAGAATGGAGAAATCGAACATAAGGCTGCTAAGATAAATTGAACCATTAAGAGACACAAATGATTATAATAGTCTCCAAATTTATCTCCATATTGATCTCCAAATTTATGAGTTGTGAGCAAGGACACAAGTACATTGTACTACCATTGTTTTGTAGAAACCTATGAATGTTTCTGAGTACACACACAACCAACTAACTTTTGATAGCTTATTCTCACACTTATTCACATTTTACTTCATACTCAAAGAAAGAATGTTCCAAGTTTTGTTAAGAACTTTCTAGACAGAAATATGAACATGTGTTTAATATGTTTAAATCAGCGTCTAGCAACTATATTCAACTTTATCTAAGTTTTCAAGCTTTATTCATCTACAAAAGTAAGATCAATTAAAAGACAAAGGTAAGAGTTTCCAAAGTAATCAATCTACACTTGATCATTCAAAGCTCAAGTTCAAAAACTCTTCTTTCAAACAAGCCTCCAGTTCTCCAATTATATTCATAAATCATCTTACTAAGTTATTATTGTTAATCGATCACAAACAAGAGTTGAGAAGTATTTAGATTGAGTGTGTTGTAAATTTTTTTTCTAGTTTGAAAGGTACTTGTAAAAATCATTTTTATATTGAAACGTGACTATAGAAATTACTTTCAAGATTGAAAAGTGAATGTTGTAACTTATCAAGGTGTGATCAAGAAAGGTAGTGCAAGGCAGAACATTCTGGTGTTGAGCATATTAGTGGAAGTTCTCACAGATTGTGAGGACTGTACGTAGCCCACCTTAGGTGAACTAGGATACATCTTGTGAGATTTTCTTATCCATTTTCTATATTTATCTGGCACTCATTAATCTTATTTCACTTGATTATTATTTGAATTTTTTATATTTAAACTAACACATCCAAAACGTTTTGAAGATTAACTTATTTCAACAAATATTGTGTTTGAGTTACTTAAAGTTAAACGCATGAATTAAACTTTAAAAGGGAATAACAATTCAAACCCTTTTTTTGTGTGATTGATATTGCTACTTCAATTGGCATCAAAGCTTTGAAGGTGGAAAATACACAAGAAATGAGTGGTTTGAATTGTGTATTCGGTTTTTATAAAATTTATGGGCTAACAAATGGTGAAAATAAAACAAGAAAAACCTGAGGTAATAAATCGAAGGAAGAGGGATAACACAATAATTTATCATGGTTCACTACCAACTCAATGAGTCTTCTCAGTATCTAACTTGAAAACCTCAAGTTGTTAAGGATTTACAACCATTATCGAGCAAAGTTACACAAGTGTTTAGTTATTTGTTCTAGGTTTACTCTCACTAGAGGATGACTACAGTATTGCTCACAGACATAACACAATTAGAGTGATATTACAATTGAGTGCTAAATAAAATCTAAGTAATTTATGATTGATTGATATTCAACTCGTATAATTTTTGTGTTTTTCTTGCTTCATGTATGGTTGTAGATTTCCTCAAGTTGTGAGAACCATTCATAGATGTCAACTGTTTGAGTTTTTCAAATTGTTTTTTCTTTTTCTTCTTCCAACGTTAAGATTATTTAATTTTGGTTACTTTAATTTTCTTATCTTCCCATTGCATTCAAGTTCTAATGATCCTTGCTTTGATTTTTGTTTTCAGATGCTTAGTTGAACTTTTCTTTGAATTTTTTCTTTGTTCTTGAACTATGATTTTTATGATCGTTGTTTAACAGTTGCTTAAATTCATTTCTTGTCAATTACTGAAATTCAATTGTTGATTGTTGTTTGTTAGCTACTGCAACTCAATTCTTGATTGTTGTTTTGATTCCAATATATTCTATCTTTGATTGAATAGATCCGTTGTCGTGAATTTGAATTGGATTGTTTCTATTTGTTAAGATATTCAATTCGATGCAATTAAGAATGTAATTGACTTGACACTTTAATCCAATGAAGTGTGGACAAAAGTAACCCCTTGGACATTTGAATCTTCACTATCATAATCAAAGGTTGCGAGCCTTCATCAAATTTTGTTTATGATTTGTATGTAGAAGTGTCTTTAAAGTCAGATTCCAAACTCATGATTTTTATCAAAGTCACAGACGTTGACTTTTTTCATAGCGTTAACATTTTCAAAATATTTGAAGGTGCAAACACGAGAAAGGGATTGAATTGTGTTTGCCAAAGTTGACAAAATTTTGATAATTTATAAATAAATAAATAAACTAGTTTGGTTTTGGTGACTTACTTAGAGTTGAAGCAATTGAATTTAGAGGTAGCAAAATAATTTGAGACGTAGATTTCTCCTGGTTCACGACTAACTCGACTACATCCAATCCCTCATTCAAAAGGCTTTAATTCACTAATTCAAATACCTTGAATTACAAAGCACTTAACCTTCCAAGTTAATCTTCCCAAACAGCCTAACAACCCCAAACTTTTGAGGAACTAACCACCTTGGCCCTATAAGCCAAGTCTTCTCTTAACAACCTGACAACCCCAGATTGAAGAAGAAACTAAACCATTATCAGGTTGAATACAAAAGATTGAAACTTGAGTAGTTGCTTATAATAAAATTGATAATAATAATAACTCTCACACTCCAAGAAAAGAACACTCATAAAATATTTCTAACCTGAACAAGTGTTTCTCTCTTTGAAATCTAAGATGAATTGAAAACTTTGAGCTTGAGTTACTTTTTTGTTTCTATGCTTTTCTCCTTCAGCCTTGGGTGTATTTATAGTGAAAATTTGGGATTCAATTTAGTCCTTGTTTAATTCTGAATTTTATCTTGTTTAGATTGAGTTTTAAAATTTTTCAAATTGATTTTGTTCCTATTGTGTAGATTAAGTTTGTAAGTTCTTCATATTGATTCTGTTCCTATTTTGTGTATATTGAATTTGTAAATTCTTCAAATAAAATATTCTTCAAATATTCATAAAATATCGATCAAATCTTCTTTAAATCTCAATTTAATCAAAGATTATAAATATGAATCAAATATTTTTTTAGATTTTCTTCAAAAACATGAATCTTCTTTCATACTCTTTGGAGTCAAATATGTTGTTGTCATAAAATACCTTTGTTAACATCAAAACTCTAAATGTAAAACCAACTTGGTTCCAACAATGTTGATTTTTTCATAGTGTTGACTTTTTCATGATGTCTTGGATTTTTCACGTTGCCTTGACTTTTTCAATAGAGACATTGATTTTTCTTATAACGAGATGCTTACTTTTGTTGGAGGCAAAGTCTAAAAATCATAGTTAGAAGTAGTGTGAAGTTCAAAGGCAAACCAATCATCTTTTGGTGTTGAATTACTAGAAAGAGGCAACTTAGTAGATACATAGTCTGCATTGTAAATCAACGTCAAATGCTTGCTTCTAAGTTTCTTTATTGGAGCATGTTTGATATGGATTTGAGTGTTTCCATATAATTTGAAGGATCTATCCAAGTGATAATTTCAAATAAAGTACCAAATAAGAATGAAGAACAAAAAGAAGAAAATATGAAGAAGTAATGAAATGGTAGAAATCGCCACACTCCACAACAAGGAATGATAAGATCAAGGTAGAATCGCCACAAGAGTAAGAGGCTCTTGATAAGATCTAAATTTGGTTCAAAGAAGAACCCTAGAGAGCATTTCTCTAATCTCACATTAAGTGTTTCTTTTCTTTTCAAAATTAGTCCCCTATGTCTTACAATAAAAAGGCATATATAGCCTAACACAAAATAACATGGTGCCTAAGCTACCAAATATTTAGGCACACACAAGTCAACATAATTCCTAATTATAAGGTATGATTATTACATCCCAAAATTAAAATCAAGTCTTAAGATATTTCTATGACCATAAGATTAATATAATGTGGATTAATCTTTTCATATGTCTTAAGACTAAGGAAATTAACAATTTGTTTCTCTAATTGTTCTTTTAGCTTCCTAGTCTTCCCTCTAGTCAATGGTCCCGCTCCTAGTTCTCGAAGCTCATTAACCTTCATGTAGGGTTGGTCCACATCATTCCCTCCCTCTTGAAGAGAATTTGTCCTCAAATTCAGCTCCTCGTCAATTGTTTCACCTACATCACAAGAAGACAAGTCACTAACATTAAATGTAGCACCAACTTGATACTCACCGGGAAGGTCTATCTTGTATGCATTATCATGTATCCGCTCCAACATCTTGAAGGGGCCATCACCCCTTGGTTGAAGCTTGGATTTCCTTAAAGAGGGAAACCTCTCCTTCCTTAAGTGAACCCAAACCCAATCACCGGGTTCAAAGACCATTCTTTTTCGAGTTTTGTTGGCATTCTTTGCATAGTGTTCCATTTTTGTCTCAATATTGGTCTTTAATTTAGCATGTAGGTCCTTGACATACTTGACTTTTTCTTCAACATTCCTATGCGAAACATCATCACTAAGAGGTAAAGGAAGCAAATCAAGTAGAGTTAGTGGGTTTAAACCATATGCAACCTCAAATGGAGAAAATGATGTGGTCCCATGTGGAACTCTATTATATGCAAATTCAATAAATGGAAAACATTCTTCCCAAGCCTTTGGATTTGCATGCAAAAATGTTCTAAGCATGGTGCCAAGAGTTCTATTGACAACTTCGGTTTGTCCATCCGTTTGAGGATGACAAGTAGTGGAAAATAACAACTTTGTACCTAGTTTAGCACACAAAGTTTTCCAAAAGTGACTCAAGAATTTAGTATCCATATCTGAAACAATGGATTTAGGTATACCATGCAATTTTACAACCTCTTTGAAAAACAAGTTTGCAATATGACTTGCATCATCAACTTTATGACAAGGAATAAAATGTGTCATTTTAGAAAAGAGATCTACAACAACAAAAATGCTATCACGACCACTTTTGTTCTTGGGTAGCCCTAACACAAAGTCCATGGACAAATCAACCCAAGGAGATGAAGGAATAGGAAGAGGGGTATACAAACCATGAGGCATGCTTTTAGATTTAGCCTTCTTACAAACTATGCACCTAGAACAAATTAAATGCACATCATGCTTCATTTTAGGCCAATAAAAATGTTCATGCAACATGTCAAGAGTCTTATGTTCCCCAAAATGACCCATTAAACCACCCTCATGCACCTCTCTCACGAGCAATTCTCTCAATGAACACTTAGGAATGCATAGTCTAGTGCCCTTGAACAAATAACCATCATGTCTATAATAAGAGTCATGTGCCATAAGTTCATAATCATGAAAAAGAGAAGCAAAATCAACATCTAAGGCATACAAATTTATAATATTATCAAAAGCAAGAAGCCTAGTTTGAAGAGTAGAGATTAGTGAGTACCGCCTTGAAAGTGCATCGGCTACCACATTATCTTTTCCTTTCTTGTGTTTGATGACATATGGAAATTGTTCTAAGAATTCAACCCACTTTGCGTGTCTCTTATTTAGCTTACCTTGCCTTTTTAGATACTTTAAGGATTCATGATCACTATGTATTACAAATTCCTTAGGAAACAAATAATGTTTGCCAAGTATGCAATGCTCTAACTAAAGCGTATAGTTCCTTATCATAAGTGGAATAGTTCAAGTGTGCTCCACTCAATTTCTCACTAAAATATGCAATATGATGACCTTCTTGTAGCAAAACAGCCCCTATTCCAATATTAGATGCATCACATTCAATTTCAAAAGTTTTTGCAAAGTTAGGCAAGGCCAAGATAGGTGCATGCATCAATTTTTCCTTTAAATTAGTAAATGCATCTTCTTGATCTTGTCCCCACTTAAATGCAACATTTTTCTTAACAATCTCATTCAAAGGAGCGGCCAAAGTACTAAAATTAGGCACAAAATGCCTATAGAAGTTAGCAAGACCATGAAAACTCCTAACCTCATTCATGTTTTTAGGTGTTGGCCAATCCCTTATAGCCTTAATATTTTCTTCATCTACTTTAACACCTTGTGCACTTACTACAAATCCTAAGAAAGTAACCTCACTTTGGCAAAAAAATGCACTTTTCTAGGTTAGCAAACAACTTCTCTTAGGACATGTAAAACAATTTTGAGATGCTCAATATGATCATGCATGTTCAAGCTATACACAAGAATATCATCAAAGTAAACAACCACATATTTTCCAATGAAGTGTCTTAAAACATGGTTCATCAATCTCATGAAAGTACTAGGGGCATTAGTTAGGCCAAATGGCATAACTAACCATTCATAAAGGCCAAACTTGGTTTTAAAAGCCGTTTTCCATTCATCGCCCTCTCTAAACCGAATTTGATGATAACCACTTTTTAAGTCAATTTAAAAAATACACATGCACCATGCAATTCATCTAACATATCATCAAGTCTAGGTATAGGATGTCTATATTTGATGGTAATGTTATTAATAGCATGACAATCGATGCACATGCGCCATGTGCCATCTTTCTTTGGTACTAAGATTACCGGCATGGCACAAGGACTAAGACTCTCTTGAACCCAACCATTTTCCAAAAGTTTGTGGACTTGTCTTTCAATTTCTTTAGTTTGTTCCGGATTACTTCTATAAGGAGGCCTATTAGGCAAAGAAGCACTAGGAATCAAATCAATGTGGTGCTCTATGCCTCTAAGAGGAGGTAGGCCATGAGGAAGTTCTTTAGGGAACACATCCTCAAACTCTTTTAAAAGACAATTTAATGAAGGAGGAATATCATCATGTGACGTAGACAAACATAAATCATTGCAATATAGAAAATATACCGATTGTCTAGTCAACAAAGCTTTCCTAACCACATGCTCTCTAGCAAATAAGTTTTCAACACTAGGTAAAGAATTTTGGTTACTTGAGTCATGAGCATTCATAATATATTTTCCTTTTTGTTCTTTGATCTCTTTGTCCCTCTTTAGATTCCATTGAGTTTGATCAAGATAAACTTCTTTGGGAGTAAGAGGTAAAAGAGACACTTTATGCTTTTTATGCATAAAAGAGTAAATGTTAGTGTGACCATCATGATGAACTTTCTATCAAATTGCCATGGCCACCCTAACAAAATATGGCCAACCTCCATAGGCGCAACATCACACAAAATTTCATCATGATATTTGCCAATGCTAAAATTTACCAAAACTTGTTTATCCACCAAAATATCAACATCGTCCTTTAGCCATTGAAGCTTATATGGCCTCGGACGTTTAATGGTTTTCAAGCCAAGTTTTGTGACTAATCTAGTGTTAGCCACATTGGTACAACTACCACTATCAACTATCAAAGAGCAAACTTTTCCATCAACAAGACGTCTAGTATGAAAAATATTTTCTTTTTGAGAATCATCATCCTTAACTTGGACCCCTAAGAGTCTTCTAACCATGAGAAGATCTCCTTCAACGGGAGCCAATTCATAGTCACTCTCTAGTTCACTTAGAGATGATTGTGAAGAGTAAGAATAAAAGGAAGAATCACTTTCATATACCTCTTTGGCTTTTGTAATCATAGACTTTTTATTTGGACAATTAGATGCTATATGACATCTTCCTAAGCATTTAAAACATTTAATTGAAGAATGAGAAGAAGAACTAGGAAGTTGAGATTTAGGTTTAGAAGACTTACCTTCTTTGATCGAAGCCAATGGAGAATCACCATCTCTTTTATGTTTGTTCCAATGTGAGGAGTTTTTGTTAGATGAATACTTTTATAAGTACTTTTTCTCTTCAATTGTTGTTCAATGGTAGATGACTTATGAACAAGCTCCTCAATATCCATAAAGTGTTGCAACTCAACCACATCTCTAATCTCATAGCTTAGGCCATCCAAGAACCTAGCTATTATGGCATCGTCATCTTCTCTAATGTTGGAGCGAATGATCAAAGTCTCAAAGTCCTTATAATAATCCTCCACACTCTTGGAGCCTTGTTTCAACCTTTGTAGTTTTTGATGTAGCTCCCTTTGATAATGTGATGGTACATACCTCTTCCTCAAAAGTGCTTTTAATTCATCCCAATCATCTACTTGCCTAGCACCATATCTCCTCCTTTCCTTGACATTTTGGTCCCACCAAAGTAAAGCATGATCCTTAAACTCTAATGTAGCCAACTTAACTCTCATATCTTCTCTAATATCATGAGCTTCAAACAATTGATCTATCTTAAGCTCCCAATCAAGGTATGCTTCCGGACACTTTTTCCAAGAAATGAAGGGAACTTAATTTTGCCACCGACATATGTATTATCATGTCTTTGGTTCCTCCTCTCATTTCCATGACAATCTCTATGGTTTCTCTCATGATTCCTATGATTCCCTCTCTCATAATAGTCTCTATGGTTCCTCACATGTTCTCTTTGTCTTCTACTTCCCTCGATTTCAAACCCATCTTCATTTTGAGAAGATCTTCCATGATGAGATCTCCTATCTCTTTGATTCACAAACTCTTCTCTTAAAGAATTCTTTTGAGTATTCAACATTTTTATAAAGTGATCCATAAGAAAAACGGTTCTAGGAGAAAGGGGGTTTGGTTCACTTCCACTCATGATTTAAACAACAACAACAAACAAATACCACAATAATCAACAAATGACAACAATAAAATAAGGCCCTCACCACTCACTAAGTGTTTACACTCAAGAAATGTATCACTCATGTATATCACTCAATAATGGCTTTTTTTTTATAATTTTCACTCTTGCCTTTTTCCACTCCCTAATGCAACTCTTTAAGTTCTTCAAGCAACCAAATAAATGTGACAAATCACACATGAAAGTTATCATTCAAGAGGCCAAGAAGAAAAAAAAATGACAAGAGAACTTGAAATACAAAACCAAAGAATTGAAAAGACAAAAAAAAAAAATATAACCAAAGGAGGACACACTCAAGTAGATTATCAAAGAAATAAGGAAAACTAAAATTAAATGACTAAGTGATCAAAATATGTGGGAGAACTTAAAATCAAACTTGCAATGTCTAAAGGAGGTAAGAAGAATGCAAACGATGTTTGGTATTTCATTAAGAACAATTCAAGATTTTTTTTTTCTTTTTCAAAATGCCTTTTCAAAAGTGCTTTTGTGCAGAATCACTTTTTCGCAGCACTTATATTTCCAGATTTTTCTCTGCATATTTGAATTCCGCTCATTTTTCTAATCAACTTAGGCTTTTGAATTTCCAGAATCGAACTTGTATGGAAGAAATGACATCAAAAACAAATTTGCAAATGAAATTTAGGATCAAACAATTGTAAGTGAAGAAGATGATGAGCTAAAACCCATAATTTTTTTTTTCTGCATTTTTTTTTTTTCAGCTCACTTTTCAAATTTCACCCAAATGAAATAAATAATCATAAAACTAAACCTTCCCACACATATTATAACACTTATAAACAACCAACAACTCAAGATTGAACAAGATTTGGAACAAAAATGAAACTAAAATTGCAAATATCTCAAGAACACAAAACACTAAAATAGAAATTAAAAACAAAAATTACCACTTAATGGGAGGCTCTGAATACCACATGATATGCATTTGAGTGTTTCCATATGATTTGAAGGATCTATCCAAGTGATAATTTCAAATAAAGTACCAAATAAGAATGAAGAACACAAAAGAAGAAAATATGAAGAAGTAATGAAATGGTAGAAATCGCCACACTCCATAACAAGGAATGATAAGATCAAGGTAGAATCGTCACAAGAGTAAGAGGCTCTTGATAAGATCTAAATTTGGTTCAAAGAAGAACCCTAGAGAGCATTTCTCTAATCTCACACTAAGTGTTTCTTTTCTTTTCAAAATTAGTTCCCTATGTCTTACAATAAAAAGGCATATTTAGCCTAATACAAAATAACATGGTGCCTAAGCTACCAAATATTTAGGCACACACAAGTCAACATAATTCCTAATTATAAGGTATGATTATTACATCCCAAAATTAAAATTAAGTCTTAAGATATTTCTATGACCATAAAATAAATATAATGTGGATTAATCTTTTCATATGTCTTAAGACTAAGGAAATTAACAATTTGTTTCTCTAATTGTTCTTTTAGCTTCCTAGTCTTCCCTCTAGTCAATGGTCCCGCTCCTAGTTCTCGAAGGTCATTAACCTTCATGTAGGGTTGGTCCACATCAATGTTGCACTTGGCTTTAGAGTCTTATCTTTAGAGGTAAAACCTTGGAGGCAAATATTTAGAGTTAGGTCCTTAGACTAGATACTTATAGGCATATGCAGATCCTTAGAGGTAACTCATTTGGAGACAACAAAGGGAGCATATTGTTGATTTCCTCTAATCTATCGTTTTATTCAGTTTCCTCTTAGTTTGTTTACTTCATCTGATGTATAGTTCAACACAACAAAAACACATATTGTTCATTTTTTCTGATTCATTCTTTTATTTTGGCTCCTCTTAATTAACTTGCTTCTTGAGAGCTCATGAAGTATTAATTCAAGAAGACAAACTAACAAAGAAAAGTAAAGCAATAGCCTTGAAAGCATCACAAAACTTTCAAGAACATTCGTCCTCATAAAAGGATGAAAAAGAGGTATTGGAAGATAAAGAATGATGAGTCGAAGAGATCAAATCAGAGGGAATTTTCTAAAGAAAAGAGAAAATTTTAAAATTGAGATAAATAAGATTTGAGTTACTTGTTATGGGTTTAACAAACCAAAACATTATAAAACTGAATGTCCTTCAAGTAAAAAGGCACCAAGAAAATTTACATGCAAGAAAAAATCAATGATGGCTACTTGGGATGATTTTGAAGAATCAAATATATAATATTGTGAAGAAGCCAACATGTGCTTAGTCAGAAACTTAGAAAATGATGAGATAATTGTCTTTGACTATTGTCCTTTATGTGAACAAAAGGGAAAATTATTTGATAATCTTCTATGTTATTCAAACTTCGTTGCAAAAAAATGTGGTTCATCAAAAAGAGAAATTTCATAAGGAAAAAGAGAATGCCCAATCTATGAACGATGAATTAAAAAAGTCATCCAAAACTTGCAAAACTCTTACTTTAAAATATTTAAAAAATAAAATCATTTAAATGAAACCATTAAGAATAGGTCTCCAAAAAATTTTGCAATCCAAAAAGAGAACATTCTTTTCAAAACAAAAGTTGAAATTCTTAAAAAGGATTTACTAAATTTTATAAAGTCTACTAGAACTTATAAAAAATCATGTGATTCACAAGTAATAATTTTTTTAAAAGCTAAACTTGATTTCAACAAATCTAAAAGGTGAGAATTGTATGAAAACCTTTTGTACTGAAAAAAAAAAAAAGCAAAACAAAATAGTCTCAATTATGCATAAATTCTTAAGAAAAAGGACAAGAAAATCAAAGCAATACAATTTTCGTAAAGGGAATAAAATTCTAGTCATATATCAGAACGTTCTTCAGGAACAAAAAGAAAGTCTTCTTAATGTTCAAAGATTGGTAATTCTGAAACAAATTGTTATCTTAAGAAAATGTTATTAAACTCAAATGTAGGATGATTTTCAAAATGTCAAGACAAAACCATGATACTTGTATTGTAGGAGATATATAAGGTTTTCTCTCATCTGTTAAAGATGATGGAGGATATGTAACTTTGGAAAATAATAATTTTCTATATGTCGAAGGTTTAAAACATAACCAATTAAGCATAAGTCAATTATATGATAGTGGTTTTGAAGTTATTTTTAAAACAAACATATGTGAAGTTAAACAAAAGTTGAGAATCATCATACATTCGAGTCAAATGTTGAGAAATATTTTGGGCTGAAGCAATCAACACTTCTTGCTACATTTAAATAGAGCTTCAATATGAAAAACACTCAACAAAACACCATATGATTTATGGAAAAACAAAAGGAAATATTTCATACTTTTGTATTTTTTGTTGTTATTGCTATATTATGAATAACAAAAATAATTAGGGAAAGTTTGATGCAAAATCAGATAACGCCATATTTCTAAGATACTCCATTGATTCTAATGGTTATCGAATCTATAATATTTGAATATAAACAATATAAGTAAGTACGCATGTTTTATTTGATGATCTTGACATACAAAAGATTGATTATGAGGAAAAAGATCAATGTACAATTCAAACACCTCCACGAAGTTGGAAAATTGTAGGGGATCATCCACAATATCAAATAATTGGAAACCTATCCGACAATATTAAAACAAGAATATCTTTCAAAGATGATAACAACATGGCAATGATCTCTTAAATAGAACCAAAATTTAGAAAATAAGCTAAATTTGTGACTCATGGGTTGGAGTAATGCAAGAATAACTTCTTCAATTTGAGAAAAATTAAGTCTGGACTCTTGTTCCAAATCCTCAAACTATCATTAGTACAAGATGGGTATTCATAAAAAAATTGGATGAAAAAGTTAAAGTAATTAGAAATAAAGCAAGACTTGTTGCTCAATGTTATAATCAACAAGAAGGTATCAATTATGATGAAATATTTGCTACAGTTGCAAGGTTATAAGAAATAAGAGTTCTTCTTGCATATGCACCTCATAAACATAGTAAAAATTTTCAAATGGATGTTAAAAGTGCATTTTTTTAATTGGTTTTATAAATGAAGAAATTTATGTTCATAAACCTCTTGGTTTTGAAGATAATTAGAAACCAAATCATGTTTTTAAACTCACCAAATCTCTATATGGACTTAAGATAGCTCCTAGAACTTGGTATGAGAGGTTGAGTTCATTCTTGATCAAAAATGGTTTTTCTAGAGAAAAGATTAATACTACAATTTTTAGAAAGATTAATAAATCTAATTTATTAATAGTTAAAGTGTATGTTGATGATATTATGTTTGGTTCAACAAATGAAAAAATGTGTGAAAATGTGCATGATGGGAGAATTATCATTTTTTTTCTTGGCTTACAAATCAAACAATGTGAAAATGACATTTTCATTTCTCAAGAAAAATATACTAAAGATCTTTTCAAAAAATACAAAACGAATGAAGCCAAATTAATGGTTACTTCCTTGCATCCATCTTCAAGTTTGGACAAAGATGACAAAGGCAACACCATTTATGAAAAAGATTATAGAGGAATTATTGGTTCCCTATTGTGTCTCATTGCTAGTAGATAGATAGTATTTTTGCAGTTGGACTATGTGCTATATTTCAATCTTCACCTAAAGAATCTCATCTAATTGTAGTAAAAATAATTTTTACATATCTTGTTGGTACTACTTATCTTGGCATTTGTCATAGCAGAGGTTCACCTTTTGATCTTGTAACTTATTGCGATGTTGATTATGCTTGGAATAAAATTATAAGAAACAGCACAAGTGGTGCGTGCCAAGTGCATTTAATTTGTCTCAGCTATAAATTATTGTTCTCAAGTTCTTTAGATTAAAAATCAACTTGAGTACAAGTGCATTTAATTTGTCTTAAAATCTCATTTAACATTCAAGATCAAAACACATTTAATTAAACATATTTTTATTAGGGATCATGTGACCAAGAAAGATGTTGAATTACTTTTTGTTGATACTGAAACTCAACTTGCTAACATCTACAAAAACACTCATGGAAGAAGATCGTTTTGATTTCATTAAAGAAAAATTATACATGATAAAAAAAAAACTCAAATTTTTGTTAAAGTAGAACGTTCATGTGTTCTGAATAACGCTCTCAGTTTTCAAACTTCTAGTTCAAATGTTTTTTTTTTCTCTCTATTCGATACTTCATTCAATTTTCTTTATTTATCAATATTTTTGTGTTTGAATTTTTTTAAAACCCAACGGTTAATCCATCCTTTTCTCCGAAAGGCTAATTTTTAGCCTCATTATGTGTACCCCTCTATTTTTTTTTCTTTTCCCATGTTTGCAATCACATCCCAACCACTCAAATCCACAACATCCATATGTGCCCCCCTCTTTCTTCGAAAATTGATCATTCTCCCTATTTTTTCTTATATCATTTTTTAAAGTTCTTCTTCCTTACAACCTCCATTTCATGTTTTCAAATTTTTTCACTCAAAAACATATTACCCATGATTTGCACAACTTTCCACTAGTCTACCCCATCGTTTTCAATGTAACCTTCCAACCATAACCCAGGCACCATACACCTTCACAAAAGATCAAAAACTCAAAATCAAACAATCCTCCATCAAAACGAAGATCTATGTGAATAATTGTTGGCATAAACAAAACCATATTCACCATCTATGTCAACTCTAACAGTGAATCTTCTCCGCCTTAAAGGTTTGAACCATTATCATCTTCCTCATCTCTACCAAAAACTCTGAACCATTACCAACGACTAACAAAAATACCTAATCCACCAATTGAACCCTCACAATCTACTCCACAAAATCACTGAAAGAAACCCCCATCACTTATAAACTTAGTTTAAGACGATCAAAATGTCTTCCCAAAAAGAAGTCATCCAAATCATTTACAAAATTCTCATCCTCCATATCAAGACACTCAAACAAAGGAAACTTTAACAAACCACAATGTCTTGCACTAAAATCCAAACCCTTATAATGTTTTGCACCAAAACCCAAATCCTCACAACGTTCGTCATCACAAAATCACTTTTAGAATGTTCTATATCAAAACCAACATATCTATTGATTTCAATAAAGGATCATATCAATAAAGGACCAAACATGTTTAGTAAAGATTGGTATGCAACTCTCAACTTAGAAAAATATGAAGTTTTTGTGAACTTCTCACTGAGAGTTCTACAAGCTTTGTATCTATTGATTTCAATCCTCTTCCAAAAATCGTCAACAACATCAACCAATATTCCATTCTTACTCACTATGGAAGTCATTAGTATGTCTTTCATAACAACGATATAATGATTTATCACCTTTTACACGGTCACAAATTAAACATGCCCTACATCGTCATTCAAAACATGATAGCTTTCACCATGGTATGGTCCTTACAAACGCCTCGTTGTGCTCATGATTAATAAAGCTTTAACATATTCGTGATTACAAACGCGTCACTGTGCCCTATCGTGTGGTCCTTACCAAAATCTTCAAATATTTCAATGTCCCTCTTAAGGATAAGGAATCCTTTTTCAAAATCTCAAAAATAACCTCAAATAATATTTCCCAAACGAAGGAAGATTCATCTCACCTAAAAGTTATGAATTCCCCTTCATTCTCTCTTCCAAAAGATACACATCTTCCCATTATTGGTTTCAAAAAAAGAAAAGGATCTAAGCGAAGAACTATTTTAAACCCTCAATGCTCATAATTTTCATTTGGAAAACTTTCTAGAATGTTCTCCTTTTAAGCAGAATGTTCTTCGTTCTGCTCTCCATCAACATGATCCAATTTCTTTTGATCATGAAATCCCAACTAATTTTGGAACACCATGTTTGAGCTCCTTACAAAATCGTATCTTACAAGGTCTACCATCCAATCACATTAATCTTGGACAAGTCTCACAAATGTCACATATCTTCATCTCTCTTCAAGTAACGTATCCTTTCTTTTAAGAATCAACAAATTTTATGTTAACCTTGCTTGTAATATTGTTGCTCAACAAAATACGCAAATTGTTACCATTCCAACTATTGGTTCGACTTTTTCCACACTAGAATATTTCTGTACTACCTTTGTTCCCTAAAATGACACCCAAATTCTAGCTTCCCAAAATGCTCCTAAAGATGCTCGCTCCTCAAAGAGGACAAAGATTGAGAGTGATACATCCAAAACAAGAAAGGACATCCCAAATATTTTTACTGCTTTTCAAAACTAGAAGTTAATGCTCTTCTTCCTATCATGCCTTATCAAGACAAATATCAACTTTTGTAAAGTCTAAGCATTTTTTAAGAAACTTCTTAATGAATAGGCAAATTTGAGAGATCAATAAAACAAAGTAACGTAACAACTATAACCTTCATCATCAAAACTAAGGTTAAAGGTTCAAATCCCTCCCTCAGCATAATTTTAACACTTACTAACAATACTAACATAACATTGGATGTATTAGAAAAAGCAATGGTTTCACCTTGCTTTATGTGAAAAAGTTCATATTCTTGTGTAAAAATATTTGTTCTAGTTCTTTTAACTTCACTTGAACCCTCGTGTGATTTCTAAAGTGTTTGAAGGTTAGAAAAATTTAATGTTGGTTTGACAATCATTGTATGTGTTGGTGAAAAATTACAGAGTGGTCAACTTTCAAATTTGTGGAAAGGACTATGTTATTGAGACTAGAAATAATTCTACAATGTCATTCGTCTAAACTTAAAAATTTCCAAATGGTCTAGTAATGGTGTGTGAATACCCTTCTTGATGGAATTAAACTTTGAATTTGAAACTCGTGGTGTGGTGTAGAGAGCATCATGTCTAACAATTATTGACAACATGTGGGAAAATAAATAAGTACCTCGTGGGCACAAGAAATGTTAACAACGTGGTGGATTGTAACACCGACTTATGGAATTGTTTTAGATGTCTCAAGTTTTGAAGACGACATTATTTTTAGAAGGATAAACTACATTTCTGCACTCGTATGACAAATGTTTGAGCGATTCGTTTTCTATTTTTAAATGTAAGACTTGTAGTTTTCATAATTATTGTAGTATTATTTTTTTTTTAAATTATTTTTATTTTGACACTACTAAAATTATTTAATTTTGAAATATAAAATAATATTATTTTCTCAATTGTTGGAGTAATTATATTTGGTAGAATTTTCATAGAAGATCTTATAAATAAAATATGTTATTTTTATAATAGTTGTAAATTTTACTCATAATTTAATATTAAATATTTAAATAAACTCATAATTTATTGAAAATTAAATTAAGAATCTCTATAATTATTTTAAATAAATTTGAAGAATTAGATAATTATTCGTCAAAAATAATAATTTAGTTATTAAAAATTATTGTCAATACTATTGTAAACTAATTTTACCAGAACAATTATTAAAAATAATTGATTTTGTCATTATTTTTGGCGATCCATGATTTTGTTATCTCAATCTATAATTAAAATCTTAATGAATCTAGATATACTAATTACTCTCAAATAAAATCTTAATGAATCTAATGACCATGATCTAACGATTTAAAATAGTTTTATACCATAATCGAATAATAACCTATCATGGTGTCTCATACTATGATTTTATTAGACGATAATGTACAATCCTAATTTTCGGGTCTCATACTATCTTATTTTTTCTCAATCCTAATTAATAATTCCTTTCTTACATGACTAATTAATTATTCTTATAAATAAAGGAAATCCTATTTACAAAATCTATCTGAAGTATTTAGATTGCAGTTTTATTTAAGAAAATAACGTTTACAAAATCCAAAGCGAAACACCCTAATAAAAAAGGATTATAAGGCTGTGACGGAGAATGCCGCTTTCGAATCAATCAAACTAACCAGAAATCTCATCATCGCCGATTTTTCTTCCTCGCCATAACCATGGTAATACTTCATCTCAACCTTTTTTTTTTCAATCAATTTTGATTTTATATTTTTCAATCACAAATTGGTTCAGTAAAAGTTATTCTCTTCCGATTCAGCTTTTATGTTTTTCATCAATTATTATTCTCGCTCACGAGTTTTAGGTTTTGCTCAAACTTTAGTGTTATCTAATAATAAGGGATTAAAACATTATCGATGTAAGATACCCCCTCAGCTCCTAATCTCTGTTATTTTAGCTTTGATCCAAAACTTTGATCTTTTTTTGTTTTAACCCTATGGTTTTCAAGGGAATGAAATCCTAGTAATTATGTTCAGTTGGGAAGTAGGTAAAATATAACCAAGAATTGTTCCAGGATTTGAACTTGGGATCTTCTGAACAAACTGAAACTAGTTAACGACTTAAGCCGAATCGTTTGGTTAAACTTTGGTCCTTTTAAATTAGATACAAGTTAACAATCTTTTTATACTAGTACCTTACAAAAATCAAAATATATTTATTGAATGAATTAAGTATGTTACATTGGTAATAGATGAGTCATTTAGTTGACCCAAATAATGAATAAGCACATGAACCCATAAAAAAGGGGATGTACTGCAAATATTCGATGGTGCACTTTGAGTATCTTTTAGTGTGAAGAATGTGATAAGATTTAAATTGTGAGAGTATTTAGATTAAGTGTAATAAGTTATTGGAAGTTTCAGAAAAATATTGTATTTAAAAAACAATAAATAAAGGTAAATAAGTTCATGAATTTTAAATTGATTATTTTTTAATTTGTGTCTAAGCCTAAGAGGGCCAAAGATTTGGGACAGAGGGAGTATTGAATTCAACTAGTTCGAATGAGGGATGACAAATTCCCTCCTCAGTTCAATTATCAATGTTCAATTAGTCATTTAATATCTTTTTGATAATATTTATTAGTAATTTATGTATAAAATTTATAATCTTATGGGGGCATCTTGACTTTGTTTTTGTTGTTTTAATTTGTATTAGGATTTTGAAACATATGAATAGATTTAATAGCATAAACCTGATAAAGAAAAAGGAGTAAAGGTTGTATACATATTATTATGGAGCTTGATTTGAATCACGAGCCTTTGGACCAAAGTAGTACTTCAGTAGTTGAATTTGATTCTGTATTGGAAGAGATAGAATCTGCGGAGGTACATATACGAAACCGAATCAGACACCTTGAAGCCATAACTTCCAGAGCGAGGCAGCATCAGATGTTGCCGCAGATGCACTCTCAGATTCAGATAACCAACTTTACAGGAGAAGGTGGAACACCAGATGACGAAGAAGGTGGTGAAGAAGGAAGGGAGCAGCACCATGTTGAGGAAGGAATAGTTGAAAGTGGGAAAGGGGCAAAAAGGAAAAGTGTTCATTTAGTCGCTAAAGCTTTAGGGATGGAAGAGATGGATGATGGTAAGGTGGAGGAAGAGAGCACTGGAAATTTTTTTGATTGTAATATATGTTTGGACATTGCAAGAGATCCTGTTTTGACATGCTGTGGTCACTTGTTTTGTTGGTCATGTTTCTATCAGTTATCATATGCTTATTCAAAAGCAAAGGAATGTCCTGTTTGTAAAGGAGAAGTCACTGAAACAGGCATTATTCCGATTTATGGGAATGGAGGTGCTGGCAGTGATTGTCAGTTGGAAATGAAAGAAGCCGGTTTGAGAGTTCCTCCCCGACCTAGGGCACCTAGAGTTGAGAGTATTAGACAAAAATTCATAAGCCAAGGAGCACCTTCTTCATCTGTTGTCCAAAGAATTCCGCGGTTTCAGTTAGAAAGCATCAATGCTACAATAGAGAATAATCAACATTCTGGTTCTCATCAGGCTTCAAGGTTGCCAATGCAAGAAGATCCTTCATTTTCCTCCTTTTCATCAGCTTTAAATACTGCAATAGAGACTGTAGGAAGATTAGTTCAGGGCCTTGAATCACATATCAATCGTCGCCAAATGCGAAGAAGCATACAGTTAAATCCTCATCCTGTTAATAGAAATTCAACTTTTAGTGTTGCTGATACAAATCGGTCAGAGATTCATGCTCAAGAAGTTGCTGCTGTGACCAATTCTGCAGCTTTAGCAGCTTCTGTGTCTCCTTTAAATAGGAATGTGGACAATATGGCTGTTATAGGTTCAGAAATTCAGATAACCGATAGAAACGTACAGATTAGTCCAGTAGACCCTTCGTCATCGAATGGTAGAAGAAGAAATGGTGTTTCAAGCCAACCAAGAAGAAGAAGAAGATTGAGATGATGGTCCTTTATGTAAGTGGACATGCCATTATATTCATCAAAGGTTTCTCGTTTACATATATACTACAATTTGTTTGTAATACACAATTTTCATCTCTGTCTAAAACAAATATATTATCTTAGTATGTTATTATTACACTTCAGTCAGTACATGTTATGAGTCATAACACTATTTTTTTACATGTTCTAATTAGTGTTCACATCTAAAGCAAATCAAATAAAATCCGCAAACCAATTAAAAAATAAAAAACTGATCATTGGATGATTTTGACTCCTACTGTGAAAATTGTTTGGATCGAATTTTATATTATTCTGAAATTGAATTAAATCCAACCACTAAAGTACATTTTAGTACTCGTTTATTTTGGTATTTGTATAAGATGTTCAAATGTTTTCTACCAACAATTTTGGTTATTGTTTTTATCTCAACTTTTGTATATCATTTGAATTTTTAAATAAATTTTACAAAATATGTTTAGAACATTATAAGAATTTTTTTTATAAAAATTTAGAATTAAAAAAAAAAGATAAATTAAATATAAATTTTTAAACCCTAAAAATTATTTAAAAAAATCATCATTTGTTAAAAAAACTTAAATTATGTGGGAGAGATTCTTTAAAGGTTTTAAATATGCATGCAAAAATCATTGAAACAATACACATGCATCAATTTAAATCAATTGATTAAAATTGTTGACAAAAAATATTTTAGTGACCATTATTTGAAGAAATCTTTTTAGAGATTAAAAAAGAAATATAGTATATTTATAGAAATAAAAAATTTATTTAACCTTTATTTTACAAGTATATTTCATCCGAAAGCTTAAAGACGTCATGTCTAATTTATTTCTTTACTGTTGTAAGGTTATTAGGATGTTAGGGATATCTAAATTATTACAAATCAACTTAAAACTTTTTCTAAATATTGTAAACATCGAATTAAAATTTCATTTTAAATTAGGATTTTTATTTCGTTACTAATATCATGTTAGGGCTAAATTCGGAAGTAATTTATAAACTTTATTTTCCTTAAAGCATCACTTTTCTAAGTTGTTAAAATGCCCTAAAGTTAAATTTATTTAATTACATATTTGAACTTTACACGAATTATCGGTAATTACAATGTAAATAGGATTATTGTTGGAGGTGTCATTTGAGGCAAACCTTAGAGGGCAGTAGCCTTGAGGGCCATTTATCAAACTCTTTCAAGAGTTCTTATCAACAACAAAAGTGGGGTGGGACAAGTTGAGATAATTAGTGCAAAATAGTTAATATATAAAGAGAGAGTTAATACTCATTAGTAACTTAAAAGGTTATTAATGAGATTTTCTCAGTCTTACATCGTTTATCATAGATTAATCTATTTAATCTATTGAATATTATATTGGGAGATAATGCTATTTATTAGTGATGGCAGCTTGACCTAATTTTCATATATGTTATGTGATACTTGTGTCTATTAGATTAGGAATAAAGATTTAACCTTGATATATATAATGAAATGATGGATGACTGCATTAAATAGGTTATGGTGAGTTTCAAAATGAAGAAAGGATGATAGTAAAAATGGATGATACTCAACATAGGAGACTATTCAATAATATAAAATTATGTGAATATAGTAGTGTTTAGAGTTAGAATGATCATACCTTGAGCGCATGAGGTTGGTCATCTTTTTGAATCTTGATGGGGATTATTATTATTGCATACTTGGCAAGACTAGGGCCTTGACCTATTTATTGAGGAGTAGACGACTTACAACGCTTAGACTCCACGATAAGTTAAGTGACGGTTGACCAATTATTAACGTTGATTTTAAGTTTAGAAGAAATCTACTAAAACATCAACAAATAGAATGTTTAAATGTATGATCTTTACAAATTTTATCATCTATCAATTGCTTAATAATCAATCAAGGATGGATCAATTTGATGGTTAATTCTGATACATAATTATGTGATGGATTTATCCTATAATGACTTATGTCAAATATGTAAATGGAATTAAGTATGGATTGAAAATGATAATATTGTAACAAAAGGAATATAAATGCAATGATATCTATGCAGAAAAACGGATTTTTAAAGTAAAAATACAATTAAAAGGGTTGAATGTTATGCTATGGATTGGATTATGAATGCAAAATGGTGTAAATTTGACAGAAATCCAAGAGCACTAGTAGTACAATGCACAATTTTATAAGTAAAAATAGCAATTGAATGCATAAATCACTGCAAGATTTTAAAAGAACAAACTCAAGTACGAATGCAAAAGAGATTGCTCGAAAAATATGAACAAATGTAAACTTGCAAGAAATCGTAGATTTATTGAAAAACAAATTACAAGAAATTAAAGCGAAGAAGATTAAAGTGCAGGAAATTAAACAAAAGGAAAAGAAAATAACTTGAACTTAAAAATAGGAAGGCACATAAAGAAAAGAAAATGACTTAAAACTAAATGGCTTTCTTAGAAATTTTCCTAGAGAGTCAGTAATTGTTTTGTTAGATTTAATTTCGGAAAATAAATAAGTAATCCATAAAATGAAGTTACCGACTACTATTTATAGAGATCTAGACTAGAGCTCTTGTCTTCGACTCTTGGTTTGACTCGCCTCTTCCGCTGTCAATTGAACATTCTTGACAAAGGAAGATATTTCTTTGAAATTCACTAAGTCCAAAAGTCTTAATTTATGCTCTCATGTTTGTTGATTTTTGTGACCTTTTGACAAAAATTAAATTTGTTAGTGGTATATAGTCAAGTAATACATATTTTGGGGGTATCTTTGACATCGTTAAGTGACCCAAGTCAATGTATAGTTCACGACTGCATCAAAATATTTAAGACATGATTTGAGATATTATTTTGAGGATGGTGTAATTCTATGAATACTATTGTGTGATTTGTATTATCTGTTTTACACCTCATCACCTCTTTTATATTTGGTTAAACTTTTACTCATTGTTGTCCCTTTCCGATGACACAACTACTCTATTTTTTCTCTTAAATTCATATATCAAGTTTTTCTCATTCTTCTGCCGAAGCACCTCATTTCACTACTTTTCCTTTTTGTTTAATTTAATGATCGAAACAAGCATATTTTTACAACATCAATCATTATTCATTCATTTCCACGTAGTTAAGCATATTAATGATTTTATGTATTGGGGTTCAATTTTAAATGAGCTTCCAATACAACAAAACCGAAGAAAGATGGATAGAGATTATTTTTTGTTCTATAACATTCCAATGTCAACCAAAAAAATAAAAAACAAGCAAGAAAAAAAATTACAATACATTGAGGAAAATATTAGAGGATGTCACAGAGGAAGTCACCAGAGGAAATAACTAGAGGACTGAAAACAATGTGACTCTAAAGGTTACAACGACTGACTTTGATGTTTGCCTCTAAAGTTTGGGTCTGAAGACTGACTCTGAAATTGAATTTGAAGACTACCTCTGAAGATTGTCTGAAGACAAAATTTGAAGCATGCCTTTGAATCCCATGTGTGCCTTTTATGTGCACAAACTTAGCATGCCTTCGAAGAGTTTATGTCAAGCTATCATTAACTCTGAAGAGATTGTTCAAACTATGCATTCAAAGCTCATATTCTGCTAATCAAAAGTTGCAACATACTCAAAATTTTGCCTCTCATATGTAGCTTCCAATATTGCATTGATTATGATGATTCAACAATGTGATTTAACCAAAACCACTAATTTTAAGTCACGCAATTCTGCCTCTGACTTTTATTATTCAATAAACACAACATCTCACTCCAACAAAAAATTCAATGGCTACGATAGAAAGTCAACGACTCTGATTGAAAACATTCATTCTAAAGAAAAAACTTAGTCGAATTAGAATTTTTTTAATATTCAAGAACAAGTCTGAATCCATTTTCACTCCAATCAATCAAAACTATGAAGGAAGATTTGAGTGAATAAGTTTTTGAACACAATATGAAATTAGATAAGATTCAGAATTATAATTGAAGGAAATTTTTGACCAAGTTAAAAAAAAAAAAAAAAATATTATTAACAAGAAGATATGACCAAAATATTATTAACAAGAAGATATTGTCAAAATATTGTTTACAAGAATGGTCAACATATTATTCACAAGATAATATGATCAAAATACTATTCACAAGGAGACATGGTCAAAATATTGTTCATAAGAAGATATGGCCAAAATATTTTTAACAAGAAGAGATGATCAAAATATTATTCACAAAAAATATACTCAGAATTTGTTCACCAAAAGATATGCTCAGAATTTGCTCACAAGAAGATATGTTTAGAATTTGTTCATAAGAAGATACACTCATAATTTGTTCACAAGCAAATACATTAAAAATTTGTTCACAAAAAAAGATATAATCCAGATTTTACAAGGACAGAAGAGAAACCCTAATCTATTCTATAAATAGATACTCAAGACTGAAGAAGAAAACACCAACTCATAAATTCATAAATCTATACAATTCAAAAGAAAAAAAATTTGAGAGCTCATATTTTCTAAATATTTAAAATTCAAAGGTTTAAATTCTAGAAAAATACTTGCTAAAAAACAATTAAGTGAAACAAAACTCTCATGAGAAATTTTATATACACTTTATTTGAGGAGTTATATAGATTGTTCAACTTCAATGATTGCCATATAATTTTTTTATAAATGATTATTGATAAAAAAAAGAAGTAGAGATAAAGGAGTGTTAAAGTAGTAGTACATATTGCTAAAATTGATAAAAATAAATAAATAAGTTTATAGAGGTATAAGAGTGTTATTGTGTAGATATATTTTATTTTTCTTCTATTTATTTATGTTATGTTCTTTTTAAATATAAATACTTCACTGGTATTTATTTATTGTGATTTTTCTCTCAATTAATGTTTACATTCGAGGCAGTATTGTTGCAATTTTTATATCAATATTGTTATAGTTTAGTGTAGTGCATAATGACTCAACAATTTTAAATTGAAGGAAAGATTATAAATTTCAAGATACACATTTCATGTTGTTAGTACAAAGGTGCACCTAAGAGAGAAGAGGGGGCAGGAGTGAATTAAGTGTATATAAATTTTTTGGTTTCTAGAGACTTAGTGGATTATTTTTCTGTAGTGTATGGAAAAATGTAAACGGTAGAAAACATAAAGAACAGAACAATTTATCCTTATTCCCCTTACAACCAAGGGTACATTCAGTTCTCTAGCACACCACAAGAGATTTTCCACTATTTGTTAGAATAAGTACAAGTCTAACCCTAAGACTTTTGTTACAAAGTTCTAACAATCCCCCTAAGATAGCACACCACTATCCTAGTTTACAACACTTGAAGGAAGTACACCACTTTCCTCAATTTACACAATAACTTGAATGGTTTTACAACAATGACTTTGATTGAAATCAAGAGTGTATAACAATTGAGTACAATGATAATAGTGTAATATAATTTCAAGTACAATAGAGAATTTTTCTCAATGATATGACAATGTAAAATCTGTACTTGAAATATGAAAGTAAGACTTTGAATAAATCAAAATATTTTAGAAAGTTTATTCAAAATTGTTCTAAGATTGATGTAAAGATTGTTAAGTAAAATTTGAATCTAAGATGTATTTATACTAATTAGATACCACTTCATATCAGTGGCAAACGTTCGTAAAAGTTTGATGAACATATGCAATGATCCAAGTTGAATCATAACTAAAAAATTGCATTGTTTTATAGTTGTATTTGGCTACAGCAGGAATGTAGTCGAATACACCTCTATAACATTCAGTTTTATTTGAAAATTTTAACCTTGTATTCGAATTCAACACCTTGTAGTCGAATACATATGATTGAATTTTGCCACTAGCTTGGTTTTGTATTTGACTACATCATGTTGTAATCGAATACAAAAATGCAGTTTTAGCTACTAACTTGACTATACCATGTCGTAGTCGAATACAGATATTCAGTTTTTGCTACTAACTTGAGTTTGTATTCGGCTACAATATGATGTAGTCAAATACATCTTAGATTTTTGTCAAAAACTTAATATTCAAATATTGTTAATTCATTTTGACACTTTGAAAATTCTTTTGATACATATTTTAAAATGGAAGATTCTCATGTGCATTTGAAAGATAATAATATTAGATTGCATCATGTACCTTACATTATAATACTTCTAGCATATTGACCATAGTTAACTTGATTGTTGACTTCTTTTTGAACTTGCAACTTGATCACTTTCCTTGATCTTTGTCTTCATAAAAAACATAAGTATTTTACACATGTATAAATATTATTTTAGGGAGTTTTAGAAGACATTTCTACAACAAAAGTTAGTAATGATTTTTGGTACTTATAGTGGTTTGGATCTTTGATGATTAGTGTAATTTTTTGTAGAAGAAATATCATTAACATATATTTGAAATATAAGAAATTCATTTATGATGTCTTTATGGAAAAAATGTAAAGTCCATATTCCCTCTTAAAAAAATTATTTTTCAAAAGAGATTTGTTTAGTCTTTCATACCCCAATCTCTTGAAGCTTATTTGAGACAATATAAAGATTTTTTTAGTTTCTATACATGTTTAGGAAATCCAACAACTTCAAAATCAGGTGTGGTGTTAACATACACTTTCTTGATTATAAAATCTTTTAAAAATGTAGTTTTTACATCCATTTGATAAAAGGTAATATTATGATTTACAGCATATGATACTAAAATTATGATTGCTTCTATCCTTGCTTAAGGATAAAATGTTTCAGTATAATCAATACCTTCTTGTTGACTATACCTTTGTGCAACAAATCTAACTTTATTTCTTACCACTTGTCAACTTTTATCAACTTTGTTTATGTAAACTCACTTGGCTTATATAAAATATTTACCTTTTGATTATGGAACAATATCTCACACGCCGTTTATTTTGAAGTGATTCAGATCTTCTCTTTGAGCACTTTAATTTGCTCCATCATACGATGATCATCAAAAGACTCCTGACGAAAAATAATATAATTTCTTGCTCTCTGTAAAATCCAAACACATGTTAGCCAAATAAGATTAAAGAAGATATGATGCTTCCTACCAAAGGTGTAACATCCCAAATTTTATAATAAACTATTTTATTAATTAAATAGGATTTTAAATAATTAATTCGATGTAAATTTTTTTTTAATACGTATTGATAAATTTTGGAATAATTTTCGTTATATGAGTGTTTTCTATGATGTGCTAGTTTTAAAAATATTAGATCAAAATGTGCGACATAAATAATATTATATTTTATTATTTGATATATATTTCAATTAATAATAATAATAATAATAATAATAGTATTTTAGTGTAATATTTTAAAGAAAAAGATTTTATGTGATTTTACGAGTATATACGCGTACCAAACTAATATAATATTTTTTTGTGTGCGTTTGACTGATATTAAGTATGCACATAGATATATTTTCATTATTTATAACTATTTTCTATTTTTAGTTATTTTCTTTATAAATATTTATCTTGAGATAGAATTGATATTATGTCTGATTTGTTTATTTTTATATACTTGTTATGACATTGTGATTTTATATATATTTATTATAATTTAGTAATTAATATAAAATATTGATGTTATATTTATTTATTTTATAATTTTGACTATTTCCTACTATGCTGGTATTATTATAATGTGAGTATTTTGAGAAATAAGTATAATTGTAGAGATTATTTTGAATGTGAAAGTTTCAGTCATTAGTAATATGTTTTTTTATTTATTGATTATTTTAATTACTCTAATTTATAAAATATTAGTAACGTTTGGAAAACTAAATGGTGCTTGGTGGAATACTAAAAAGAAAATTAAACAAATATTAATTTTATTTCCACAAAATAAAAATAATAATAGTAAAACAAAAACATAAATAAAGAGACCTTGTGAACCCTGATTTTTACTAAAATAAAATAAAACAAAGAAAATGGAAGGGAGTTGGACAGGCAGCCTTAGAACCAAAGAGTAAACACAACAACAGCCTATCGTTTGACACTGGTGAGCCGTCCCAGAAAAGTTTCTCTGTTTTCGTCCAAATTTTAGTATGTTGTTTTACTCATTTATCTATTCAATTAAACACAATTTTTCATATTTTTAACAACCCGAATTTCTCCCTAAAATACCCGATTTCTCCGTTTACAGAAATCCTTATTTTGCACCGTTCTCCTTCACCGTAAGTCCGATTTTAGTGAAACCAACGCCAAAACGACCGTGTAAGAAGTGGCTATATTATCCACTGATTGGTTTTCCGATTTATGGTAATTTTCTTTGACCGAATTTCGAAATCAGTTTTTAGACTATTTTCTCATAATTTATTTTTAACGTTTACCCATAAACTATCGAGTTAGATCGATTGAAGGACAAAGAGTCAATGAACAAAGGTTGTTTGCTCGTGGAATCGAATTCGTGTGTGAAGGCTTCAAAATAAGGTAAGGGGTGAGAGAGCGTTTGAATTCATGAGTATAATATATTGTGAGATGAACGGGAAAACCGTATTTCCCAACGATTCATCCGGGGCTCGCTACGTATGGCAGAAGCCCTTTGAGGGATAAATTAATTAATTTACAAATATTGAAATTGTGAGATTAAAATATAGATTAGAAATATTTGTAGGGTGTTGATTGAGTTAATTTTATTGAATGTGTGAAAATGATATTATTGTGATATTGGGTGTCGACTTAAATTTATATATATATATATCTGTGTGATTAGATGAGTTTATGTGATGTGATAACAAAAGATGGATGTGTTGTGGTAGTTTTATGTGATGATGATGATGTATGACTAATTATTGTGATGTTATAAATTTGTGATAAGTTTATGTGATGATGTTTGATTGATGATAGTGATGCTATAAATTTGTGATGAGTTTATGTGATGAGATATGATTAATGATAGTGATGTTGTGAATTTGTGATGAGAATATTGAAGTAACCCCATAATTGGTGAAATAATTATGATTTCAATTTGTGTTTGAGATAACGGTTTTAATGGAGTATCATAAACCAACGAGGGGTGAAAATAAATATTGTGAATTTGTGAAGTGGAGATTATTTTGTCATCATATAGGTAGGGCCTGACAAGCCTAGTGATTCTGGGGAAGTACAACTGAATGAGCCTGATCGTGGCGGTCTACTGTCGAGCCTTAAGGCAAGATTGTTAGACCTTGGAGGTATTCCAGTGGGGAATTCCTAGGTGACTTGGAGGTAGCACTCCAAATGTCGGGAGCTACCATGCAACACACGTTTACCTCAACTGTCACGTATGTGTGTCTCGGGTTGAGTTGAGGGGATCTATGAGGACATGGCCAATTTGAAATGTCCGTCCACCGGGATGGTGGCATAGTATCATGGCCTCCTAACCAAGTACTTCAGAGTTAGAATGGTACCACATTGTGAAGTAGAGTCTAAGCTCATGCATAGCATTGCATTTCCTTGTGATTGTTTTGTTGTGATTGATGTGTTTTAAAGGTAATATTAATTAGATGATTTGATGCATATTATAATTTGATGATTATTTTACTTTAGTGACTTTGATGTTATAGTATGATACTATTTAATTAAATATTTTGATACATCGTAAAGTGATTATGATACGATTCTATTATAATTGTTTGCGTGTTCTTCTTACTCATATTATACTATTAACATGATTTCAAAACTCACCTCCTTCGTTGTTTGTGTTTGACTGGCTGGGCCCTGCGTTTGCGAAATCGCAGTTATTATAGGTTAATGAGTCTTGAAGTTCAAGTTTGGGAGGAACCCCGCTCTGATAGGTGATACCGGGAATAAGGATTTTGACTTGTATTTTATTTATTTAATTTGAACTGAACTTTTGTATGAAAACCTTAGAAGTACTAGTAAGTTTTTAGAATTAAATAAAGTAATTATACTTAAATCAATCTTATCGAGATTGCACTATTTTAATTGACAAAATAAGTTTAAAGTGTTTTTATTTTTATTTTTGAGAAACGTGATATCCTAAATTAGATATTAAATTTTTATTCTCTTTAACAAATTTATTTATCCGCTGCAAGTTTTCTTTAAATAATTTAGTATATATTATTACAAATGTTATTTTGGGATTTAGGGTGTCACATTAGTGGTATCAGAGCAGGTCTGTCCAATCAGGCCGAGTGGTTCGAATGTCGATTTAGTGTTAGTCAAATGTCGATTCAGTGTTAGTCGAATGTCAGTCGTGTCAATTGTGTTTTCTTGTGTAGTAATTATTTTCACTATGATTGTTTTCCCGTTATATTATTGTGTTAAGTGTTATAATATGCTTTTGGTATTATTATACATATTTTTGAGATTACTAATTAAGTGTTTAATATTTGCTTCCTCTAATTGTGTTATGGATTCTACATTCCTACCTAAATGAGTAAATAAAACATGAAATTACTTGTTAAGATTTGAGTTAATTTTAATTGTTGACAAGATTATGTTAGTTACTTGTTGCTTATTGCTTGTCTACCAAACTGTGATTTTTGCACTGTCGTTTTGTATGAATAGTTGGAAGTAATAATTTTGATTGACCAGCTGTATGTTTCAAGTTATTAATCTCATTCACATAATCTTAGGTATCAAATGTCATACCTCACTAGTTAGTTATTTTAATGTTCGACTTTCACCCTTAATCAATTTAAAATATTTAATTTTGATAGGTATTTGTTTAAAGTGTTTAATTGATTGAAACATTGATTTTCTTATGCATTATATGTTTAAAACATCAAGTATTGACTTTTACTAGGTACAAATTATTATTATTCTGTTGAAACTCAATTTAGAGATAAAATGATGTTTCTTTCTAAACTTTGAGTTAGATAGAAAATATGTCTCTTACGTTCAAAGTTTTAATTTTGACTATAAATTTATTATTTTATTTTATGTTGGTTTGTGTTAAAAAAAATTGATTTTAAATCGTGAATGTTAACTTTAAATCACTTGAAAGTGTTGATGGTTGTATCTAGATGAATAGAGTTTTGATATTGGTTTTGAAAACAATTTAGAATGTTCGTCATGATTTAGATAGTATAAAATTCATATTATTAGCAATATTAATTCTTGAATATTAGAGGTTGGTAGAACTTAGAATTTTTTTAAAAAACGACATTTTGAAGGAGTTAATGTTTACTTATTTTGTATGATGAAAATAACTTTTGTTTGATTTACTCTTGATTATTTTAAAGAAATTAAATTCAGTTGAATTTTTGTTGATTTCTAAAATAACAATAATTCTATGTTATTGATTTTATTTAATGTTTAAAACAGTTTCAAATTAACAATATGTTTTACTATGTTTTGAATTGTGAGGGTGTGAATATTGAATTGTGAGGGTGTGAATATTGAATTGTGAGGGTGTTGGGATATTTATTTGAAATTTTTGATTTTCTGATTATGATATTATGAATTCATTAGAGTTTGACTCGATGTTAGAATTTTAGAGTTTAAGAACTCTTCAATGATTTACAATAGTACTAATGATAAAATGTCTACTAATTGAGAAAGAGAAGGAAAAAAAAAATATTAATATTATTATTATTATTTTATTGAAACACAATTTAAAAAAAATGTTTCTTTCTAAACCTTACTTGAATAGAAATTATATCTCTTATATTTAAAGTTTTAATTTTGACAAAAAAAAAATCTTATTTTTTATTTTATTTTGAATTGATATATATGTGGAAAAAAAAAGATCTTGTGATTGTCTTCATTCATATTGTTATTGATTTTAAGATAATGTGGTAGATATTATTAACAATTAAAAATCTCGTCTTGAAAAATAGTTATGAAATTTAAAAATTCAGTTTTTATATGGGCACGTAACTTGATTTTATCAAAAGTGAAAATTACTTGAAAATGTTGATGGATGTACTTAAATGATTAAAATTTTGACATTGCTTTTGAAATCAATTTAGGACATTCATCATGATTTTGAAATAGTATAAAATTCACATTATTAGAAATACTATTTTTTTGAATAATCAGGTTTGGTTGAAATTTTATAGTTAGACTTTTAGAAACAAAAATTTTGAAGGGATTAAATTTGATTTATTTATAAAAGGAAATATTTTATGAATGAATTATTGTTTACTTATTTTAGAGAATTAGATTGTGTTGGAGTTTTGTTGATTCTTAAAATAATAATAAAAATATATATTTATGATGATTTTATTTAAAATTTAGATTAGTCACACAAGCGAAAAATAATTTATGTCAAGTTTTACTATGTGCTATTTTTTTTAAGAATAATAATAATAAGCTAGAAGATTTGTTGTAAAAATA
>JBBPBS010001012.1:7017795-7050401 GCA_037974835.1 Cicer judaicum
TGTTAAGAGTGCTTAAATATCTTGAGAGGTATTTTGGTGGGAAGGATATTGGTGAAATTTTAGTAATCTTATTGATTTTTAAAAGTATTTAAAAAAAAATTGTAAGATTTGTTAAGAAGTAATCCAAGGAAAAATTGAAATTATGAAGAAAAATTATTTTATGGTATTAAAATATTAGTGATCCTTTTAAAATAATTTAAGTGTTTGCAATCAAATTTTAGAGTATTGATTAACCACTAAAATAATTTGTGTACTACGAGATTTATTTTAATTTTATGATTGTTATATTAACTTTGAGTAAAAATAGTTGTGTACTTTACCTACTAATGGAAAAATCTTTATTTTAATTTTTTTTTTAAATGATAAAGATTGATTAAAAGAAAAGTTAATTAATAATTTATTTGTGATTAATTTGTAAATATTGGATTGGGATGAGGATGTTCTACGTCATTATGTCAATTGATCAATTAGTTATATGAATGTATTTGATTATGTAAATATGAAATTGTTTGTGTTTCAAGTGTTCTAATTTGTGGGAATAAGTGTATAGAGTTAGAGTAGTCGAGAGCATTTAAAAGTGAATAATTCTATATTTCTTTTATCAAATTATTGATTATATATTGATGTTAGTGTCCTTTTTGTTGTTGTTGTAGCTAGTTGTAAATTACAAATAAATTATTGTGAATGTGTAATTAAGTGAGTTTTTAACTTGAAGTAAGGACTAGGAGTTCTGGCGCCGCCTTCGCACTCCTGAACCACGTTAAAGATACTTTTAATTATTCATATTTGAATTTGAATGATTGCAGTTATAGTTCCTTAAGTAGTTGACTACATGAGTAGAAGGGACTAGCTACCCCGATGACTCATCGTCAATAAAAGAGACAATGATAACTCATTATTTTGTTAGAAGTACCTTTTAATTTTATTTTTTTAAGTAGTTAAAAAACACATTCATTGCTTATACCAATTGAATTAATTTAATTATTAAATATATGTTATTAGGAAATAGTATCTATATCATTAGTTTTTTTTCCCCTTGATTATATACAGAGTATGTTCTTATAGAGTAACAGATTATAAATTATTATAATATTATTAAGTTGTTAGATGTGTTTAATATTTTAAAAAAATTGCTCTCTTTGTCAGGCCTAAATTAAATTTGTTGAATGTATGGTGATATTAGATTTTATTGTAAGGAGTAAAACTACTAATATTTGGTTAGAAAGAACTAGTTGAAATTGACAAGGTACTTGGAATGTGTTTCATTTAACAAAACTAAATTAATTACATTATTATTGATAAAATCTATATGTTATGTTTTATATGTAAATTACAGTGAGTAACTCTATGGTATTTTATTTCATAATTGAATGATAAATGTTGTGTGTTTAATTGGTTTATAGTGTCATGTTGTTAGTCTATCATGCTATGTTAGTTGATTTTTTACATGTTGTGCTTAATTGGAGATTGAATGTCTTAAATATATTTATAGACTAAGTTTGAATCTTGAGGGTGGTAAGTTAGATATTAGTTCACTCACCGAAAATTTCGAGGACGAAATTCTTTAACAAGGGGAGAATTGTAACACCCCAAATTTTATAATAAAATATTTTATTAATTAAATAGGATTTTAAATAATTAATTCGATGTAAAATTTTTTTTAATACGTATTGATAAATTTTGGGATAATTTTCGTTATATGAGTGTTTTCTATGATGTGCTAGTTTTAAAAATATTAGATCAAAATGTGCGACATAAATAATATTATATTTTATTATTTGATATATATTTAAATTAATAATAATAATAATAGTATTTTAGTGTAATATTTTAAAGAAAAAGATTTTATGTGATTTTACGAGTATATACGCGTACCAAACTAATATAATATTTTTTTGTGTGCGTTTGACTGATATTAAGTATGCACATAGATATATTTCCATTATTTATAACTATTTTCTATTTTTAGTTATTTTCTTTATAAATATTTATCTTGAGATAGAATTGATATTATGTCTGATTTGTTTATTTTTATATACTTGTTATGACATTGTGATTTTATATATATTTATTATAATTTAGTAATTAATATAAAATATTGATGTTATATTTATTTATTTTATAATTTTGACTATTTCCTATTATGCTGGTATTATTATAATGTGAGTATTTTGAGAAATAAGTATAATTGTAGAGATTATTTTGAATGTGAAAGTTTCAGTCATTAGTAATATGTTTTTTTATTTATTGATTATTTTAATTACTCTAATTTATAAAATATTAGTAACGTTTGGAAAATTAAATGGTGCTTGGTGGAATACTAAAAAGAAAATTAAACAAATATTAATTTTATTTCCACAAAATAAAAATAATAATAGTAAAACAAAAATATAAATAAAGAGACCTTGTGAACCCTGATTTTTACTAAAATAAAATAAAACAAAGAAAAGGGAAGGGAGTTGGACAGGCAGCCTTAGAACCAAAGAGTAAACACAACAACAGCCTATCGTTTGACACTGGTGAGCCGTCCCAGAAAAGTTCCTCTGTTTTCGTCCAAATTTCAGTATGTTGTTTTACTCATTTATCTATTCGATTAAACACAATTTTTCATATTTTTAACCACCCGAATTTCTCCCTAAAATACCCGATTTCTCCGTTTACAGAAATCCTTATTTTGCACCGTTCTCCTTCACCGTAAGTCCGATTTTAGTGAAACCAACGCCAAAACGACCGTGTAAGAAGTGGCTATATTATCCACTGATTAGTTTTCGGATTTATGGTAATTTTCTTTGACCGAATTTCGAAATCAGTTTTTAGACTATTTTCTCATAATTTATTTTTAACGTTTACCCATAAAATATCGAGTTAGATCGATTGAAGGACAAAGAGTCAATGAACAAAGGTTGTTTGCTCGTGGAATCGAATTCATGTGTGAAGGCTTCAAAATAAGGTAAGGGGTGAGAGAACGTTTGAATTCATGAGTATAATATATTGTGAGATGAACGGGAAAACCGTATTTCCCAACGATTCATCCGGGGCTCGCTACGTATGGCAGAAGCCCTTTGAGGGATAAATTAATTAATTTACAAATATTGAAATTGTGAGATTAAAATATAGATTAGAAATATTTGTAGGGTGTTGATTGAGTTAATTTCATTGAATGTGTGAAAATGATATTATTGTGATATTGGGTGTCGATTTAAATTTATATATATATATCTGTGTGATTAGATGAGTTTATATGATGTGATAACAAAAGATGGATGTGTTGTGGTAGTTTTATGTGATGATGATGATGTATGACTAATTATTGTGATGTTATAAATTTGTGATAAGTTTATGTGATGATGTTTGATTGATGATAGTGATGCTATAAATTTGTGATGAGTTTATGTGATGAGATATGATTAATGATAGTGATGTTGTGAATTTGTGATGAGAATATTGAAGTAACCCCATAATTGGTGAAATAATTATGATTTCAATTTGTGTTTGAGATGATGGTTTTAATGGAGTATCATAAACCAACGAGGGGAGAAAATAAATATTGTGAATTTGTGAAGTGGAGATTATTTTGTCATCATATAGGTAGGGCCTGACAAGCCTAGTGATTCTGGGGAAGTACAATTGAATGAGCCTGATCGTGGCGGTCTACTGTCGAGCCTTAAGGCAAGATTGTTAGACCTTGGAGGTATTCCAGTGGGGAATTCCTAGGTGACTTGGAGGTAGCACTCCAAATGTCGGGAGCTACCATGCAACACACGTTTACCTCAACTGTCACGTATGTGTGTCTCGGGTTGAGTTGAGGGGATCTATGAGGACAGGGTCAATTTGAAATGTCCGTCCACCGGAATGGTGGCAGAGTATCATGGCCTCCTAACCAAGTACTTCAAAGTTAGAATGGTACCACATTGTGAAATAGAGTCTAAGCTCATGCATAGCATTGCATTTCCTTGTGATTGTTTTGTTGTGATTGATGTGTTTTAAAGGTAATATTAATTAGATGATTTGATGCATATTATAATTTGATGATTATTTTACTTTAGTGACTTTGATGTTATAGTATGATACTATTTAATTAAATATTTTGATACATCGTAAAGTGATTATGATACGGTTCTATTATAATTGTTTGCGTGTTCTTCTTACTCATATTATACTATTAACATGATTTCAAAACTCACCTCCTTCGTTGTTTGTGTTTGACTGGCTGGGCCCTGCGTTTGCGAAATCGCAGTTATTACAGGTTAATGAGTCTTGAAGTTCAAGTTTGGGAGGAACCCCGCTCTGATAGGTGATACCGGGAATAAGGATTTTGACTTGTATTTTATTTATTTAATTTGAACTGAACTTTTGTATGAAAATCTTAGAAGTACTAGTAAGTTTTTAGAATTAAATAAAGTAATTATACTTAAATCAATCTTATCGAGATTGCACTATTTTAATTGACAAAATAAGTTTAAAGTGTTTTTATTTTTATTTTTGAGAAACGTGATATCCTAAATTAGATATTAAATTTTTATTCTCTTTAACAAATTTATTTATCCGCTGCAAGTTTTCTTTAAATAATTTAGTATATATTATTACAAATGTTATTTTGGGATTTAGGGTGTCACAAAAGGCGCTCAACCTTTCAAATTCTTGAACATGAGGTGACGCAACATTAGATAAGGTGCCTTGGATTCCTATCCACTCAAGTAAGCTAGCTCACATCATGTCAAATTTCAGACATTCAAAAAATAAATGATTAGAGAATTCTTCCATACCACATCCTTCAATTCTTAAACTAGAAGCTTGATCGACGACGCCTCATGCCATCAAGTTGTCCTTTGTAGGAAGTCGATTGTCCAAAAACCACCACACAAAAATTGAAACCTTTAATGACACTTGTTTGTTCCACGCAACCTCCCAAAAATTAACAAATTGATCTCCAATATTTTGCATCAAACATTGATACACCTCTTTTATAGAATATAGTCCTAAATAAGATTTATTCCACTGCCACGAGTCTTTTTCCTCAACCTACACATGAACAACAACAAACAATGAAACACAATTCGCCATTAACTCTACCTCCCAACTTGCCAGCAAAGCTATACATATTTGCCATAGTTACATTTAAAGGATCGGAAAAAAAATTCTATTTAAAAAGTTTAAATAATGGTTAAAGATCTAATTATCGAAAAAATAACTAAAACATCCAAATATGTATTACATATGTCACACAATGTTAATATAATATACTGATATTATTATATATTATGTATCACTAATACTTCAGATTGAATTGTGTGACACACTTCAGTCTCAAACATTGACACATCACATATATAGATATATTTAACCGTATTTATTTCCCCAAATTATAATGAATATCTATTTGTCAGCGTCATATGTGTTTTTGTGCTTTATGCACTACTATATATAAATTAACAACTAATAGTTTATTTATATACTATACATATAATATAACAAATAAATAAACACATAATAGTTTAATTATATATACATATATATAACAAAATTGTTTTTAAGCAAGATAAATGAAATTTTGTAAAAAAAAATAATAATGTTAGACAACAATTTTGATCTAGCGTTAATTTAAAAAAAAATTAAAAAAATTAAAAAATAAAGTGGTCTACATATTAGTGCCTTCATATTCATTTCCCACACCTATTTTTATCATATTTCCTAAGTTGACAAATTTTCCATCACAAACCAAAGAAAGAAAGCAAAAAAGAAACATAGTCTACTTCACTTGCTTTTCTCACGCCATCATTATCATCATCACTAGGTTAAATTTCAATTTTCCTCTTCTTTTAGTATCATCAAAATTAAAGCATGAACTTTCCTCTTGTTCCTCGATTTATGGGGCTTAGAATGTGTTGCTAGGAAAAAAAGTATCTTAAGATAAGGTTCATCGTTGTTTTTTGCATGTTTCAAGCCACCTGATTTAGTATATTGGAAATTGATTGTGTTGTTTCTTGAAATTAAGAATTTAGAGATAAATATGACTTGTGCATTTTGTATATCTCTACGTATACATGTATGATTTTGTGGTTTTTGTTTGATCATATGAACAAATATGTATTGGTTTTAATTCGTTATTTATTCTTAATAATCATTTTAATATTCATGTTGGCTTCCATAATTAAAATAATGGTTGTTAGAAAGAAAAGTTAGATATGAAAGATTGTTAAAAAATTTAAGTGGATGTATCTTATTTTATAACTGGATACTTTTAATAACTAACTTTATTTTATAAGAAATTGACTTTTATGAAGTAAATGTTTTGTGCTATGAAGAAATAATTAATTAAATGTATGTTGTTGAAATTTTAATTATAGATGGCTTAAAATTTTATTCCTTTTTAAACTACTATCTTAATTCAATCTTATGTGAAACATGATGAAATAATATTTTTTTTACTAATGAATTAATGTTATTTAGTGAAGATAATTAAAAACATTACTTTCCTTATTAAATAAAATTTTGGTTGGGATTAATTCACGGTAGTTTTGTGGTTATGGTTTTGTGAGAGTTGGTACGAGTGATAGTGTTTTGGCTTTGTTGGAGTTTTGTGGTTATGACATTGTGTAGTTTTATGTGAGATTTTCTCCATTTGCATGAGTGATATTGTTATGGCTTAGTGCAAGTTTTTTTTCATTGTTATGATTGATATTATATTTGGATTATGAGTCATGCATTTCATGCATACTAACTATTTGTGCTTTTTGGGATAAATTAATAGGTTAAAAAAGTTCTTAGTCCCTAAAAAATCTCAATATTTTATTTTTAATTCTTATAAAAAAATTTCGACAAATTTTAGTCCCTAATTTTGGTTTGTTTATATTTTTGGCCCCTAATTTTAAATAAACTATTGTGTCTCCTTTGAATTTTGAATTATTTTTGTTTTAGCAATATTTAGGACATTATAAGAAATATCACTAAAAAATATAGAATTTTTTAACAAGTGAGAAATTAAATATAAATTTCTTTAAGTGCCAAAAGCTTAAAATTCATACTTAATTCATTATTCGTTAAAAAATTATAAATTTTGGCCAGTAAGTTGTTAAACATGTCCTTAAGATTAATGCCAAAAATAATTTAAAAACAAAATAGTTGGTTTAAAATAATGGACTAATAATAAAAATAAAAATAAAAAGTATAAAGAGACTAAATATTGACGAATTCTTTTATAAAAACTAAAAATAAAATATTAAAATTTTACAAAGAATAAAAACTTATTTAATCTTAATCAATATATGTGTACGATATGTGATATTATTTTCTTAATAAAAATAAATATGTTATTCTTTTATAAATAATATGTGTGAGTAATTGAGAATATACATGTTTGGTCATTTCTATGATGGATCAATGTATATAGATTGATAAAATTTGCTATGAATTCACCCTTACATAACATTTTAGAGACTTTGAATTTAAAAGGACATAAAGAATGAACTTGTTGTAATGATTGTGTTTGTTGCGTCACTCTACGGCAGAGAAATTTTAGGATTTAGATTTGCTATGCTAAAATTTTACTTCGTGATACTTTTTTTTTTAATTTTACGTGACCTATTAAAAATAATTTTATACAAATTTCGATTTGCCTGTTCAAAACAATTATTCGATTGTGAAATTTTTCTATTTCGTTTTTGTAAATTTTATTTAAAAACATTAATATTTCCTTCTAACACGCAATTTAAATATTTTTCTAGTAAAATGTTAAATCTCAATTTAATTCAATTAGTAAGTTATGATGTTTAATAAACAAAAAACTTACTACGATTTTCTTAAATATAAAACAAATTTCGAGACATTAGAATAATTTCTCTAGACGGGTATATTAACATTTGTATAATTGTCTACTCCGTCAAATGATATATCTATTAATTCATTATTAATTTGTATATCTGCAAAATCTATGCACAACTTTGTATATCTGCAAAATGATATATCTATTAATTCATTATTTATCATTAAATTTAACATGAATTTATTCTTTACCAATCAATGATTCTTTATTATACACTCTATAGGCTTTAGACCAGGGTATCATAAAAAAGATACAATTTAGAGTTTTTGAATCAATGTTGCCAAAATTTTATTTAGTATTTAACATGAAACAAATACAACCAAATTAATGAAAATAAGAAGTGTTTGTTTTTCTTCCTATTCACAGCTCATAAGAGGTCTTATTTAGAATACAACTAATATAAATTATATTCTTATATAATATGTCGTAAGGGATGGCGTAACGCAAAAAATACTCTCAACGTCAAACACACATGCTAAAAGGTAAGGAAGCAAGAAATACTCACAACTTCATATGCGTCGCATAACACACTTGAACTAGATAAGCCCAAGAGCTTTTCTTGGTATCCAGTTACATCACAGATAACAACATTCGATATGAACTCATCGACAACCTCAACATTAATAGTAACATATTGCATCAGATATGAGTTTGACCACTATATAAACAGGAGTTCTCCCCTAAGATTTCACACACCTTATACATTATTCATTGCTCACTATACTTTCTATATAGTTGCACCATGCCTTACTCTAACATCAAAGTGTCTTTGCATGCACACCTTCATACGAATTAGGACCGTACATGAAGAAAGAATTTTGGTTGGAGAATCACAACAACACCAAACTTAGAGATCCACCTCTTGTTTCATAAAGGAACAATAACAAATTGGCCTAAAATCGCAAATCAAATGGAAAACAAAAGTGCATTTATTACTCTTTGATGTCTCAATTATAAACATAACAAATTTATTACTCTGTTATGCCTCAATTATAGAGAGAAAAATTACATGTACTTTTGGCATCAAATAGAAAGAAAAAAGTTTTGATTCTGACAATTGATGTTGTATGAATGAGAAAAATAATGTTCCTACTGAAAAATGAATTGAGTATCTGCTTCAACACTTAATGGAGGCACATATTTCCTCTTTGGTTTATTCCACGATAAGAGTTATGCTTTCCTTTTAATCGATTTGTTATCCTCTCTATCACCTTTTTTTTTTCTTTTCTTTTGTAACAACCCAATATTTTTATATATATTATATATGCGTCTTTTAGTAATTTTTTAATTTATTATTTAATTAATAATTTATTCTACATGTAAATAAATTAAATTAAAATTTACCACTCCCTATTTTACTTGAATAATTATAACCTTTCTTTTTACTTAGTTATTTTGGTGTGACAATTACATTAGAATAGTTTATGGCATAATTAATTTTTACATGGACAATTGTGTATTTTGCTTATTTGATTAGTTTCGATAATGACGAAATTGATGTGTTACATATGTATGTTTTATTTTGCTATGTGTGAGTGGTATTTTTGTCTTGCTTGATTTATTTAAGTTGATAAAATATTAGTTAAATTATTAAATTAAATTAAAATTTATAAAATTTCTATTGTTTGTTAATGACCAAATAAGTACTCATTTTAGAGATATTATAGAGTTAGTAAAATCATTTTACTCTCCTTTATGACAAGATTTTATGACGATTCATTGTGTGACATAATGTGCATTAACTCATTTTTAACACCTTTAATTTATTTTATAAAGGATGATTATAAATTTAATTATGAGTTTTTGTGCAATTAAGAGGGGACTATTCTCCTTTTTGTATCTCATGCATTCATCTCTTTTAAACTAAAATTATGATTTTATTTTAATTGTCTATAAAAATAACTTTATGATATTTTGGTTTCGTAACTATTAAATAAAAAAAATTAAAAGGGTGATGTGACCCTCTATATTATTTATTTAATTAAAATAAATGGTGTGACACCCTGTAATATGTGGTTAACTTTATTAGTTAATCCTAATTAACTAATACACATAAATACACTTGATTTCAATTGACTTTGTAACAACCTAATAAAATTAAATAAATAGTAATTATTGGTAGCATAATTTTGGAATTAAGTGCACTTAAATTTTAGACCAGAAATCAATCGTAATATTGCAACGTAATTAGCTACATTCCCATTAGGCCTTTTGCTGTCACACCTATTTGTCATTCCTACACTCCTAAAATAATTTTCTAAGTCATAAATCTCAATATCTATCGGTGTTGAATTCATCATTGCCTCATGAGCTATTTCTCGTGCAAATTTAGAGATGTTATGAAAGAAAGCGCCTAAGGTAAGGGCTTTTCCCCATGCTGAGTTAGACTAAATATTGAATTAGTGATTCTAAGATATTGATATGATGTCTGGATGTCTTAAAAGAAAAAGATTGATTTTTATTTTCGTCGTAAAGAAATTAACTATAATTCTTTTATTGTTTTATTTTTATTTTTATATACCTCTATCTTGATTAAATTAAATATAGAGTATTATTTTTATTATTATACCTTGATAGATATGTTGTAGTGAAAATATTTAGTGCTTTACATGTTTTAGAGTATTTAATTATAAAGTTATAATTTTTATAATGATGTAATTAGTAATATCTTTATTATGATGTGTATTTGATTTTAAGTGTGGACTTTTGAGTATTTTAAAATTAAAACTTAACTTTATGAACAATATATGTGTCTAGAAGAAATTGATGAGAATTTTATATTTCTTTAATTTTCATAATATGAGAAAATTGATTAATAATGCGTTAATGAATAGTCCATTTTTAGAATGCGGAAAACTTTACAGTGGAGGGAATGAAATTTATGTTGCTATTGTAGTCTTGTGATATGAGTTTTAATTGTTATCAATAAAACGTAGTCAAATCGAATCTTATGGATTATTAAAATGAAAGTGGTGATTTTGAGATACTTGTTCACATGCATATTTGATGTGTTGAAGTTATTGAGCTATAACTATGAATCGCCATGAGAATATAAATTTGATGTCTTGTGTGATTAAAAAGTTTCTTCTAAAATATTTTGTCTTTGTGGTTGCCTAAGTGACTGGTGATTTGTGTTTTAAATATTATCTTTGTGGTTGCCTAAGTGGCTGGTGACTTGTGTTTTAAATATTATTATCTTTGTGGTTGCCTAGGTGGCTGGTGATTTGTGTTTTAAAAATTGTTATCTTTGTGGATGTCTAAGTGGCGGGTGATTTGTGTTTTAAATATTGTTATCTTTGTGGTTGCTGATGTGGTTGATGATTTGTGTGATTGTTTAAGTGAGTGGTGTCATGTACTTTTTGAGCATCATTATCATTTCATAACATATCATATGCATCTTTGTGGACGCCTGTGTGGCTGGTTTAATTTTCCCCATTGGTATGGGTGACTTCTGTGTGGACGCATGTGTGGCTGGTTATTTCCGGATCATATATGTTTAGGAGCATGCATAACTTATATACATTTTATTGTTATTTTTATTTTTATTTAACTATTTGCTCTACGGTTGTTACTTATTTAGATACATTTTATAATGTTTTGATATATCTGTGAGAACTATTAAATAATCAATTTCTTTAAATTTTTTATTACAAAAGGATTTTATATTCATATTTTATGGTTGTTATTTTATTATTTGGTTTAATTTTTGCTGTGGGATGAACTGACCCCTTACACCAACATTTAGGTACTAATGATCTCAAAGAGTTGACTTGCATGAATGATGTTTGATTGGTGCACGCGCGTGGGAAAATGAGACTTTTATTTAAAAATAATATTTTATATTACTAAAAATTTTGTGGTGCATTGTAAAGTTATTTACTCGTCATAATTAACTTTTAATAAAAATGTGGAAATGAGATTTTATTCCAATTGAATGTCCTTAAGTTTCAGTCAACATTGCTTCTTTTGAATTTCACTTAAAGAGAATTTATTTTATTTTTGGAACATAAATGTATATCGATCTAACAATTATAATATTAATTTTGTAAATGAATAAATAAACAATATTTTAGTAAATTACATCACGTTCTTTTACAAAAAAAAAATATTTTTTCTTTTATGTAATAATTAGATTAAAAAAATTTGGGGCGTTACATCTTTCTTGTAGATTTTTCTATTTATTGATCTTTCTTTTCTTCATATCTCCCTCTATGTTTGTCACACGGATACAACTTTGGGAAAACACAAGCAAATTAGTGCCATTGATCAAGATATGCAATTGGTGCAAGATTTACATATCCCTTTCCAAATACCTTATTTGGAGATTTGGAATAGTAGAGTATCATCTTGTGGTACAAAGCATATGCCTGCAAATCAATTAGAACAAGAAAATCTCAGTTCCAGAACTACTAGTTTGGGTGAATAAGATAATTTTTTCCTTTTTTATGAAGATGAGTACATACAAGAAAGAGTTGAGTTATGTGAGAAATGCTTAATTGGTAAATTCCTATATGATAAACTGATCAAAAACAATCAATGCAAAGTGGTTTGGATGGAATCTGGTACAACCCTAATGGGTTAACAATTCAAGAAACTGAAGGCAATTTATACCTTATATCAATGAATAAAAAGGAAGATGACTTGGCTTATGCTACATGCCTGGGATAAAAACCTTAATATTCAACTTCTTAAATTTACACATGTCCCCGTTTGCATTCATCTATAGGGCATTTCTGGGCATTGCAAAACCAAAACTATGTGCTTAAAGATACACGCTAAAGTGGTTCAAGCAAAAGAAGTTGATGTGTTTTTCTATCTTGATTGTATTATTGTGGTCAAAGTAAAGGTGTCATAATCAATGATATCACCAAGTCAATTAGGATGAGCATGCACATCAAAAATCCTATTGATGGAGTAGTATGGATTGACATTAGGTATAAAAAATTACCTATATTTTGTTTTAAGTATGGTTTAATTAAGCATGTAGAGGCTTTCTTGCACCAAGATGAGCTCAAGGAATGCATAACATATCCATATCATATAACCTCGGCTTAGGTAAACAATGTATGGATAAAAGATAGTGGATCAAATACAAAATGTTCAGTAGCAATCCTCTCAAACCCGTGAGTGGTGGCAACTTTAGCTCAATTCCTGAAGGATTGTTAAAGAAGATGGCTGATACAAATTTTAGGGAAACAAAAATTGAGGAAATTTTGAGCATCAACACGTAAGAAGAGGAATCGGTTATGAAATATCATACTTAAATCAATAGACACCAGAATGTGGGCTACCCAACATAATGAAAAAGATTTCTATAAATGGACCCTATGAATATGTTTGTAATCACCAAGTACCCCTGCAATGAGCAGAATCAAGCAAAAAGCCTTGAAGACAAAGCTAGTCAGGGGCAATGAGGATCATGTATTAGAGCTATCGTGGGTTGGGCAACCTACAGTTAGTTAGAGCCCTAAAAGACCTTGATAGATCCAAATGCCCTGATTTTATCTTTCTTATGGAAACTAAGTTGATAATAACATAACTCAAATATTCAGGGTCACGTTGAATATGAGTGCTTTAAACAACCTTGGTTGTCATGGAAATATTGCTACTTGGGCTAATAATAAAAAATATAATAGCCACATAAAGCTAGATTTGACATTTTTTTGGTACTATAAACTAGAACATTATGTTCGCCGTTCGCACTAATTATCATTTGCTGAAATGTACTTTTGACCATTGCCATATTTTGCTTGAATATTGATCTATTTCTTACTCTAAGAACCTAAAATAGAAAAAGGCAGACCAAAAAGGTTGTAGCAAATATGACATCAAAATGAGGAGTGCTACAACATTGTAATCACACATGGCAGAATGTTACGAATGATAACCCTTCAAAATAAAGGGTTGTCCTTAAGAACCTTCAATCTGGGAAACGTAAATCTTTGGTCACATTCCTTCAAAAATAAGGGAGACCCAAACAAAACTGATGCACATGAAATCCATGGTCCCAGATGATGAAATCGTGGTAAAAATTAGGAATATTAAAACTGATCTTGATGAACTCCTCATTAGTTAAGAAATATGGTGGACCCAAAGGAAAGTGGCTTTAGAAAGGTGATATATAAGAAACAAAATACTTTCGTCAAAAAGCAACACAGAAAAAAATGAAACGCCATAAACCAAATCACATATCAAAGTGGAAATATTTGCGTAATTAAGGAGAGTATACATCAAGCTTTCTTGGATTATTTCAAATACATTTTCAAGTCTACCAATCCTACGGATTTTGAGAATGTTAAAAGTGTCATTCAAGAAAGAATGTCTAGGATAATGTTAAGCATTTTGGAAAAGAATTACCCAAATGAAGAAGTCTACTTAGCTATCAATAGCATGAACAATATTTCCTCATCGGGCCCATATGGTCTACCAACCCTATTTTTAACAAGTTTTGAGACATCTTTGGTATCGATGTCACCAATTTTTGTTTGGATATTCTTAACAATAATGTTGGCCCTATCACTATTAATAATACTCATATTTGCCTTATTCGTAAAATAAAAAAATAAAAAAACAAAGCACCACTTTGGCTATAGGCCTATATCCTTGTGTAATGAAAGTCTTAAAATTGTTACCAACACCATAGCCAATAAAATTAAGATAATTGTTCCATGACTCATTGGTCATTACCATAGTGCTTTTGTACCCGGTTGCCTAATAACTAATAAGACTCTGATTGCTTTCGAAACATTTCATTCTCCTAATAAAGTTAAAAGAGTAGACATGATTATCTAGGCATCAAACTTGATATGGAAAAAGTCTATGATAGGATTAAATGAAATTTCCTAGAACATACTCTCCTAACTATGGGTTTTTCCTATTAGAATGGTGACTACGATTAGGAGTTGTGTTCGAACTATTTCCTTTTATATTCTTAGAAATGGCTTGACTACAACTGAGTCTAAGACCCCAGAGAGGACTCAGACAGGAGACCCGCTATCTCCATACCTATTCATTATATGTGTTGAGGTCCTCTCAAAGCTAATCCTATGGGGTCAAAGTCAAGGCAAAATTCATGGGTTGTTTGTAGCTTAAAATGCCCCTCTGGTATCTCACCTATTTTTTTGCTGATGATAATATGATTTTTGTAGGGCTGAAATGGAGGAAGCCAATGTTCTTATTGAGATTCTTAAAACCTATCAAGATGTCTCAAGCCAAAAGATTAACAAGACAAGTTAGAGATGGTTTTTAGTAGAAACACTATGTCATAAAACAAAAAAAAACTTCATGCAGAGGATGCCAATCAAAGTTATACACTGGATTTATAAATATCTAAGACTACCCACTTTTGTGGGTAAATTAACAAACCAAGTTTTCAACTATATCATTAATAAGGTTTGGGTAAAGTCAAACGGATATAAGGAAAAAGGTCTATTGTTTGCAAGAAGGGACACTTTGATCAAAGTGATTGTTCAAGTGATACCAACTTATATAATGAGGTGTTTTTTACTTCCCAAAGAGAATTGTGAAAAATTTGAGAGCCTATTTGCAGTTTCTAGTGGGGGAGCAAAGAGACTACTAAAAAGATTCATTGGATTAAGAAGAAGGGCCTTTGTAAGTCAAAATGGAAAGGATGGATGGGTTTTAGAACAATCTAAGCTTTCAATGAAGCCATGCTAGCTAACAAATCTAGAGACTCCATAAAAACCCAAATTCTCTTTTGGCTACTAACCTAAAAGCAAAATACTATAACACCATAGATGTCATTAATGCAACTTGGGTACTAAACCTAGTTACACTTGGAGAAGTGTTCCTCATGCTAAATGGATTTTAAACAAAGGATGTTGTTGGAGAATTAGTGATGAGAGATCAATAAAAGTGTGGGAAGATAATTGGATGCTTTTTTAAAATGGTTTTAAAGTCCACACTCCAAAACCTTCGAGCTCCACTATTTGTTGGCTTAGGGACCATTTTAGGGAGGATCCATTTGGTTGGAATAACAACATAATTGAGTGTACCTTTACCAACACCGAAGGGAATTTGATAAAACAACTCCTAACTCTAGAGGAAGCAAAAGATGATCAACTCATGTAGATGGGTACCAATAATGGTTATTACACTAACATGATAGGGTATCAAGCCATAAAAACAATGGGATGAATCTACTAGTCCAATTCCTCTAATAATAACAGTCAAATAAACACGTGGAAGAAACTTTGGGGAATTAATAATCCCCCTAGGCATCAAGTGTTGTTGTGGCGCATTATCAATAATATAATCCTTATATAAGAGGAGTTAAATCAAAGAGGGATTCAATGCAACACTTGTTAAGACAAAATCTCAAATTAATGTTTTGATGATAATTAAACAAAAGGTTAATTAAGAATTCTAATTATGATTCTAAGTGTTTTGGTATTTAACATGTATATTTGAGTGTGTCAAAAACAAGTTAGGTATCAATTATTTCAAGACAGATCTCATTAAAATCAAGAAAATAAAAACAGTTAAACGAAGATCGTTCTTGACTTACTTCAGTAAAATGAAGATCGTTCCTGACTTACTTCAATAAAATGAAGATCGTTCCTGACTTACTTCAGTAAAACGAATATCGTTCCTGACATACTTCAGTAAAACCAAGATCGTTCTTAAGATAGTTCTGGAAAACGAAGAACAATCACCACATATGTCTAAAACAAGAATGATCAGTTTTCTTTGTGAAAGATTGGATCCTGGTAGCTTTATTCATCTCATACCTTCATCAAGCATAAGCAGAATCAATCTAAGATATCATTCTTCTAGATTTCGAAGGATCAAAGACATGCTTCATAAAATGAATAAAGCAATATCATTCTTCAAGTGAGGCAAAAGCAAGTACAAATTCACAGGTTGTAAAGTACATTGAAGTTTTACTTTCAATCAAGACCTGCACACTTGACTTAAAGACATAAAACATCTCAGAAAACTAACAAAACAAAAAGTACAAATCATCTCATCTCCAAATTCGAAGAACGATCTTGGATGTCAAGAACATTTTTGGATTAAGTATGAACTCTCTTGCTTTTTGGCTGATCTTATCTATCCACTTTTTGCACCTCTGCTGCTCCTTCCCAAAGCACTCCTATTGATGATCATCGGCGTCCCTTGAAAAGGACCAAACTGGAAAGGGAATCATCAAGAGCTTATAAAAACATTCCCATAATTTTTTATGCTCTTCAAACCATCATTGCAAGACAAGTAATGCATCAAGAATCAAAAGCAAGACCAATCCTCAAAGATGATGGCTAAAGTAAGCAAGTACAAACTAGACATAAATAATAAAGTTCCTGCATTACTGACACACATACATAACAGAAAAGCTTGGCACACAACAGCTGTCAAAATTCAGCACTAACTCAAAATAGAAACGAAGAACGTTCTTCGTTTTCACAACTTTAATCCAAGAACATTCTGGTTTACAAAGAGCAAAATCTGCTGTAATTTAAAGATTGATCTGAGCTACAAAAGTACATTTATCTACACTAAAAAATATTAGTATTCATCATAGAAGAAGTTAATAATCTGCACAAGATTGTTTTGGATAGATTCGATCAAAGAGGATCAATAAAGGCATAGCAAAACATCTAGATCAATCTCCAATTGATGTGCTATGAGAAAGAACAACCATGATAGCAAGGACACTGCTGCTGCACTTTTCTGCATAAAGCACATCATGTTTTTGAAATAAAGGACTGACACATAACAACTGTCAAAATCCAACACTCATACAAAACACAAAACGAATAATGTTCTTGTTTTACAAAAGAACATTCTGGTTTTAATTCTAATTTAAAGACATAATTAAAAGAGATAATTTTCCATAATGTAACTCACATATTAAAGAGTATCAAGACTGCTCAAATCATTAGTGATGCCAAGAACTCGAGATCAATGCCCAAAGGTGAAAAATAGCCTCAAGATTGATCTCCAAATGGATGAGTTGCGAGCAAGGACACTAGTACATTGTACTTACAATATTTTGCAGAAAGTTCTGCATAAACTTGACTCAAAACAGTGCCAACTGACATGCGACAACTCATTCACGTTTTCCATGAAACTCAAAAGCAAGAACGTTCTTCGTTTTGTCAAGAACGTTCTGGACAACAAATAAACACATGTTTAATTGCTTTAAAATATACCTGACACATGGAAAGAGTGTCCAACAAATATATTTATTTTAAACTGAATATTCAAAGCCTTTTAATGTATGTATACATGAACTCACTTCACGTACACATACGTTAACTCATTTCACGTATCTTATGTAAAATTCTAAACTCCATTCATGTACGTAATATTAAATCAAGTACGTTTACGTAAACCTAAATCACATAGCATATGGGTTTTCTTAAGTTTATCAAGTACGTAAATTTATTTCACGTACATGTACGTGAAATGAGTTCATGTACAACACCCAGATTTTGAAAAAAAGATGAAACTAAAAAACACAACAACATATATACCTAGTTGAGTCACTTTACTACAATGTGAAGATGATCAAGATGTTCAAGATTATTGAAGATGGAATGTATGAAATTGATTGACAAATATTGAAAATGTTAAGTGAATGAAGATGAAGATAGAAATGATGGGGTTAAGTGAATATAAGGGGAAGGGTATTTTGGTTTAAAAAAACTTATGGGTGTAGGAAGCAAAATGAGGTGTGTGGGAAGCAAAAGTGTAAAGCAAATTGCGATACAAACTTGACATAAGATGGTATGCGGGGACTAGGAGCAATCATTCACCCCGACGAAAAAAAAAAATAGGGGTGTACAAAAATATGGTTAATTGGACTTGATAAATTAGATTGTATTACACTACAATAAAACAAACCATTTAAATGGTTCATGAACTGAACTATATATTTAAAATAATTTGGTCAATCAAATTTAATTCGAAAATTAATTTAATAATTTAAAAAAAAAAGTTTAACTTTAAATAAGATTTTTTTTTCTTACAAAAATTTTGAATTTTTTTTAAATATAGAAAATATCACAAAAAAATTTCAAAAAATAAAATTATATCATTTTTTTCTTACTAATTTGTTAAGAAAAAAAAATCAAAAACATATTTTTTCTGAAAAAGTTTCAATTTTTCTCGAAAAAACTTTTCTTAAAAACATCAAAAACAATTTACCAAAAGAATTTTGAAATTATTTTTTTGAAAAAAAAATTTATTGGAAAATATTTTATATTTATTTTTTTCTTGAAAAAAATTAATATTTTTTTATCAAAATAATTTCAAGATTCTTTTTCCAAATAACTATTTTGAAATTAATTTTAACTAATTTCTTTTTCCAAAATATTAAACTAGTTTTCATTTATAAATTTGTTTTAAACTCGTTCAGAACTACATTGAATTTAATTTATAAATGATTTTCAATAACTGAAACAAATAATTAATGTAATTCAATGCAGTTCAGTTTTTGCACCATGAATACCCCTACCACCAAGAAATGGATAGGGAAGAAGGATGCGACGATCGAAGAAACTTACGGTTTTGTAATAAGCAATGATTTTGACCAATGATTGTTTCTCGAATCAGACTATTTCACTCTTATTATTTAGGACAGTGAAGAAAAACAATATATTTAATGACCTTATTCCAAAAGTATTTTTGTATTAATTAAGTAAGTTAATAATTTTATTTTTTTACATGGTATGAAAACTTTTTTTTATTAAAAAGAAAATAAAACTTAGTTCAAAAAATATTTTTTGACCTAATGAAATGAGAAAAATTAAATGCACTTAATTATTACTAATACTATTTTAAAAGTTTTTTTTCTTCAGAACTATCATTTTATTTTGTCATATATGATTAGTCATTGAAAATATGCATTTTTGTTTTTGTTTTAGTTATGTAGATTTTTTTATTTGATTTTTGTCTGTATAAATATTTTTGTTTTGTTTATGACTCTAATTCTTTTATTTTAGTCATCTACAAACATAGTTTTTATTGAAATGAATCACTATAAATTCTTATAACTTTTATAATTAATAGATTAAAATCAAATGTTATATATATTAGGAAATTTATTCCAATAAAAACTAATTTTACAAAAATTAAAATAAAATAGTAAAAAAAAATCTACATAAACAAAAATCTAACAATAAACCTACGTTGACTAAAACTAAATGTAATAAAGATAATTTTGTTTAGGCTTAAATATTTGATTTGTACTGGTAAATTTACTTTTTATTTATTTTCGTTGTGTAAGTTATTTTTTTCTTTCAATTTAATTTCAAAATCATCCTTACTTTTAGTTGCTAGTAAAAAAGCTTACGTGACAAATAAACTAGTGACGTAAGAGATGAATAATTAAAAAATTTTAAAAAAATAAAATTAAGAAATTAAATTGATTAAATAAAATAGAAAAAAGAAATGAAAGAAATCAGAAGATGATTATGTTTTAGTCCATTCATCCAAAATTAGAAATAAATTTAAAGATTATGGTTCTCTTCTCATTTTTTTTTATCATTGCATCACAATTATTAGATTACCAATATTGAATCACTATCTTCGACTCACCATTATCACATTGCTAACAAAAAATTGACAAGTATAAGGAGTCTACAAAGAAAAAAAAATTAAACTTACTAAAAGAAAATTATAACTCCAAAAGAATAAATATAAAATAATATATGAGGAAAAATTACTCATATCCCAATGATGACATCTCCAAAATCGTTGTATGTGTTAGAAATGAATATACACATTACTTTCCTATATTCACATTCAGACAATTGAAAACAAATCGAATTGTTGCAGACGAATATAACGCCATGGTTGAACGAAGAAGAAGTAGATGAATATTCGAAGATAATAGTAATGCAATGATGGTGAAATGGTGATGCGATGATAAAGAAATGATGAGAGAACTCTAATCACCAAATCTATTTCTTATTGATTTTAGATGAAAGACTAAAACATAACATTTTCAACTTTCATTCATTTATTTTTGATTAATTTAATTATTTAATTTTTTTAATTACTTAATTTATTATTTTAATAAGTGAAAGTGCGACGTCACTTGTTCATTTACCATACAAGTTTCTTTTAACGACAGTATAAATAATTTTAAAATTAAATTAAACTTAAATAAATAAAAATTAAAATATTTATTTATTTTGTTTATAATAATTGATGGGGAAGACTAGCTTAAAATTAAGGTGAAAGATAAAAGACAAAAGAAGTGCCGTTATAGTTTTGGAGTTATTTGGTCGATCCAACGACTTGGTCACTGCAGTCCCATTCCCAATCCGTATCTCTCTTTTCATTTCTTCTGCTCACTTTTTTTTAATTCTTTTTAGTTAGAATTTCTCTCTCTTCTCCCTTATTCAACTTCCACAGAAGCGAAAGGTAATTTTTCATCGGATTCTCTCTAATCGTTTCAGGACCATATAGGGTTTTTCAACCTCTTTTTCTCGTACTTCTCTTTCACATTTTTTTGCAATCTTTCACAGCTAACAAAAAATTGTTGCGTTAATTTGTTTCCATAAGATTACTGATCGATTTATTTGTTATAGTCGAGTAAAAACTGTTGATTTTTTTTGGTTATCGGTTTTGCCCTGGATTTGATTTTACTTTTTACTGCATAAACAATCGTGGTGTGATTATTTTATGCTTTTTTCTAGCATTGACGTTGACTGTTTTTATGTAGAAATCTAAAATATATCCTTATTTGTTTGATTGATGATTTTGTTGAAATTTATAATCTTCCTTGATGATAAGTAAGCATGACAACTAATTTGATTGCTTATTTCATTTTATTTTATTTAGAGTTTAAAGGACAAAGTTATGTTTGAATTGACTTATTTGAGCTTATATATTGACATAAACACTTTTGAGACTATTTGAGAGAGCTTATGAAGACAACTTATGACATATCCATAAGCTGTTTTCAACAGCTTATTTCCATAAGCCCTCTAGGATAGCTTATGAAGACAATTTATAGTTTACATAATAACAGTTTGATTTTATTTTATCTCATGTTACAGATATATCTTATACATAACCAATTATATGATAAATGCTTATGCTATATAGTGGAAACACTTAATTAAGCTGTTTATTTAAACAGAGCCATATACGGTTGGTGCAAATCAGTTTACACTAACATCTAATGAGATTCTGCCATTTTTCTATGTCCTATCATCAATTTCAAAATACCATTACAAAAGTGGGGTGAGGTGGGAAATTAGTGAACTTTTATTGGATGTCAGAGTGTAAAATAGTTTATATATTGAGAGAATGCATATCCATTACAAAAGAGGGGTGAGGTGCGAAATTATTTTATGGATTTTAGAACAAAATTGTGTAAGTGAATTCATGATGATGACTTTTGTTTTGTGAATTACTGTTTTTGACCTGTCTTTTAAGGGTTTACTACTTCACTTCTGTACAGGAACAAATTTCAACTAATATTTCCGTTGAGTTTGATTTTTGTACCAGCCTCTGGTTCAATGCCTTCTGTAATCTCACCTCAGTGGCAAGATAAAGCTACTGGTTTCTTTTCTTCCTCAGGTACCTTTCACTAAATCTCTGCACTTTTGGTTGTGTTTTGCTTTTCTTGTTTATTGTATGCTCTTTGTTTATGTCTCTTTTTGTAATTTAATGTAGGGGTCAAGCTTAAAGAAGCCAAGGAATCAGCGGGAACATTTGTTGGCGAGGTAACAAAGGATACAAAGAGTAATGTAGCTGAAGTGGCGGGACGAGTTGGGACGATGGTCAAAAGTCGGTGGGCGCTTCTTCAGCAGCCGTCCACAAGACACGCTGTACAGGATAGGATGATATCAGCTGCTGCTACAACTGGTGCATTCCTGAGGAGAGGTTTGTCAGGGACAAAAGATAAGGTGGCTGTGGGGAAGTCCAAGGTTGAAGAGGTAATGTGGTTGAGTAAATGATTTGGGATTGAGATGTATAGCTTTTTATTAAGGAATAAATGCATAATGATTAGGTTTCAATTTTTTCCACCTTTTTGATAGCCAAATTTTGAATACATAAAATATAATGATGAAAACACTGGCAATTTTGTTAATGAAAATATATCAACTAAATTTGAAGCAAAAGAACAAGCCAGACTGTGTTATTATTACGGAAATTCTAACAAGTGTCCTTCGGGCACTTGTCAAGCATTCGAAAAAGGAAATAAAATTTTGGGATGTGTGCATTAAATGCTTGAAATTTTTAAAAGTGATCTTTTTACATAAAGCTTTTTGTTCTTTCCTTTTTTGATTTCTTAACAAGTGCTCTTGGGACTCTTGTTAGCATGACCCTTATTATTATTACTGCCTCCAATACTTCTCTTTGGTTTAAGGGAGTGCCTTCTCCAAAGTGACTTTACATTACATAATTCTATTTGCTAGATGTGGATAACTTTTGGGCTGGTTATAGATGAGATTTGTTTAATGATGTTGATTGGTCTTAGAAGCATTTGACATGATTTATTTAGAGTTTATTTTCCTTTATCTCACAATATAAACACTTGGGTAAGTGTGTGGAAAAACTTATTATACAAATAGCTTATGATACATTATTCATAACTATTTTTTCGCTTATTTTGATATGCTCCCTTAGTTCCCTCTTCAATTCCCATCCACCCCCAAAATTTAATTTTGAAGTTAAATTGAGAACACAAATATCTTAACAGTGTGTATATTCAAATGCAAATAGTTTATGAAATTTAAGCACTTATGACATAAGCTCTCATATTCTTAGCCTATTTTGAACAAGCGCTTAATTAAACTGTATACTCGAAAAAACCCCCCCCAGGTATTAATGATTATTTTCTTGAAAAAAATATTTCTATCTTTTCTTTGCCTGTTCTCTCTTTTCCGATATCTTTATCTGCTAGTCATAATCAAGTTAGCCTTAATTATATTTTTTTGGTACCAACATGATGCTCAGATTATTTTTTTTTTCTTCTTCTTTCTTTGATTTGGCATCATTATCATTTATTTCAGGTGGCAAAAATAACAGCACAAAAAAGTAAGACTATCTTGACAGACATTGAAAGATGGCAGAAGGTAAATGAGATTTGGCTAAGTGTGGCATATCTTTACTAGTATAGATCATTGTCCAATATTCTTACTAATTTTTATTTTATTTTTGCAGGGAGTTGCAAAGACTGATGGTAAGTTTCTCAAACCACATAACTGAACAAATGGACAGTTCTTTTCATGCATCAGAATCTTTTGCTGACTATGTAGAACTATTCAAAGTCTTTCTTTTCTAATTATGTAGAAGTAGTTCCGTTTATCTAACAAGGAATCTTGGATGCATTCCATTTTGGCTCTGACCATAACATTCTTTTATTACTACTTAATTGTTATGGTAGATTTTTACTTCAATTAAAATTTGGTGCGTTCCTGCGTTATGGTAGTTAATCATTAATTGTCTTGACCCCAGTATTTGGAGTTCCTATTGAGGTTACTGTACAGAGGCAAGATTGCCGCAAGCCTATTCCTCAGATACTAGTCAATTGTGCAGATTATCTTATAGTTTCAGGTAGCTGTTTTTAGAGTAAGGTTCTATATCCATGTATCAGTCTACGTTTCTTTTATTTATCTCATTTTTTATTTTTATTTTAATCTAGTAGTAATTCCACAATTGTAATTATATGTAGGATTGAATCTGCCATATCTTTTTAAATCTGAAGGGGACAAAAAGGTTATTCAGCAGTTGGTTTCCCTATACAACCAAGGTATTTCAATCATTCTTTCAGTAACTGACACTCCCTCTGTCCCAAATTATAAGCCACTTTGGCAATTTTACGTTAATTAAGAAATGTAGTTAATTTTGTATGGGAAAGAGAAATTATAAGTTACTTTACAAAATTATCTCTCATTAATGATATGGGAAAAGAAAAATTAATAGAATGGGTAGAATAGAGAGTAAAGGGTATAATAAGAAAAGAAACATTAACGTTTCATTGATACTGTAAAACGATTTGTAATACGGGACAATTTTTTTTTGCAAAGTGACTTATAATTTCGGAGGAATGTAGATTGTATTATTGAACTTAGACACTGCTATATTTGCTTCTATAACTGCATGTTGCAGATTCAGCTGCGTCAGTGCCAGAAGGCTCAAATCCAGTTGATGTAGCAGCTCTTGTAAAATATTATCTTGCTAGCCTTCCTGAGCCACTTACCACGTTTGAGCTTTATAATGAGATCAAAGATGCTCGATCCAATATATATTCCATGAGAAACATACTTAAGAAGCTTTCTAGTGTAAACTATATGACTCTGGAGTTTATAACAGCACTTTTGCTCCGTGCTAGCCAGAAGTCACTTCTCAATAAGGTAATATGGGGGGTATTTTAGTCTTCACATATAATTTTACTCTTCACATATAATTTTACTCTTGAAATCAATATAACTAATCATTTTCATAAGAAGTATGCATTCCTTAAAAGACACTTAAAATATCTTTTACACATTTTCTTTCCTATAAATATAATCAATTATTGTACTTGCTTTGCTTGGCATATAGCTTTTAACATGTAAAAAATAAATCAAATCTATGCATTTCTTTTGTCGTTTGGTTATCAATATTTCCAGTTGAATTGTTTGTTTCTGTAAATGTATATGTCAGGTCATGTATTTAACTAAAATTTATTGCTTTTGCACGGTTATGGCTTCTTATTTGAGTTGTAGACTTTTTTTTTGTACAGTCTCTGATTTTCGTGTGATTCTCATGTGAGTCATGTCGTTTTCTCAAGTTTGTGTTTAGCCACTAACTTACCTTCATATTGTTTTCCTTAATCTTCTTGTCTTTTGCTTTATTATTTTGTTGTTTGATCAAATACTTTTGACACAATAATATATTTATATATTGGAACACTGAGTTTTATTATTCATAATGGAAGAAGAGTAGTCATTTGAATAAACTATCCTCATAATAACACAAGAAAAGAAAGGTGATAGAAAATAAGAAAAAAGATTTATCAAAATTCTGCAGCCCTTTTTAATGTCTCTGGAAGGAATGACCTAAAAATACTACTCATAGAAATCCACAAAGATGCTTAAAAGATAAGTTCCACAACTTCAACAGGGTATCTAAAACTTGGTTTGATCCTCTTGAATAGTCACCATTAAATTTGGGAGTGTAATGGTATTTTTCTGATTTGAGTGTCGTTCTACTTCTCCGGTTGTGTTTTCTTTGCTTTTTTAAGTGATTAGTTCTTTGGTTTTGCTATCGTTCTTCCTATTTTGATTGTAGGTCTTAAATTTTTATTTTTAGTTTTCCACAACACAGTGATGTGTGAATAGCAATTCTGTGAGCACATAGAAACTAGGATTTCCAAGAATGGTCTTTAGGCATGTTTGTTTAAAAGGATTTTTGCATTCATTGGAACATGCCACTTCCAGTTTCCATCGTATTCTATTCACCAAGGCATCTGGATTTTCATTTAGTGGTTATTTCTTTAGTGGTTTCCATTTATTTGGCCATCTGGATTTTCTACTATTGGTGGCATATGAAGCAAGAACCTACAATGGGCTCCGCCACTAATGCACAAGTCTGTTTTTGTGTATTTGTTGGCCATTAGTTGAATGTTTATCGGTTGAATTGAGAACTATTGATTCTATTTTATTTGGTTAATCAACATATTGTTTTAAGTAAGTGTTATTGGTTGATGTGCTACTACATCTAAAAACTAAAGGGGATTGTTCAATCAACAGAAGTATTTGATTTTCTCATCTTTAAGCTTACAACGCGTTCTGTTATTTTTGGTGCTGTTTAGTCTTTTTTCCGGTGTGAGTTGGGATTATTGCAAGCTCTTTGTCGGTATTCTCTTTCTGGAAGAAATTTGTTTATTGTGATTTGTATTTCTTCTGCTTCTTTGCTCATTTGTTGCTTTATTGTGAGTCAGATGTTTAGTTGATTTGGTTGGGTTTTTGCTGTCTGATTTGGTTCTTCTCTTGATTGTGATTGTTTGATATGGTTGAAGCTTCTCCTTTCTATGTTGGTTCATCTTTTTGATTACTTCTCTCCGTGCTCCTCTCTTATTTGGTTTGGTTTTGGTTTGGTTGTGTTTGTTTGGTTTGGTTCTTCTCTCTCTCTCTGATGGTTCCTCTCTTTGGGTGCTACTACTTCTTTGGTTGTTCCTCTCTATTGTTTTGTTTGGTTTGGTTTGAGTTTTAGTTTGGTGGGATGTTCCAATATTAGAAAATATGTTTAAGATTGAGTCTTTTTGATTGACAAACTCTCAATGCTATATGTTATTGCATCGTGAGTTTGAGGGGAGATGGTAAGTAATATGCTATTGGGCTTTTATATTATATTAAAGATATTTTAGTTTTTTGAGACTTTAGTATTTATTCCTTACTATTGTATTGTATTATGTAATCTTGCTATTTGATTGGAACTATAGCCTCTTTTCCTTCTTCCTCTATTTCTTTTCTTTTCTATTGATTCTTAATAGAGAAGAAGAGAAAAAGGGGAAGAACCAAATGAGGCTATGATTCCATTCAAATAGTAAGATTACATAATACAATGCAATAAATACTAAAGTCTTAGAAAGACTAAATTATCCTTAGTATAATATACAAACCCAATAATATATAAGTCTAATAGCATATTACTTAACAATATGAATAGAATTCATATCAAAATCCTTAATGACAACAATCTGTCTCAGTTAGAAACCTTATTACCAATTCCTTTATATAATCAGTAACCTGATATATATAGCTAACTAGACAGGTTCTTAAAGCAGAATACAGTTATCTAACTGACATTAGCTGTTGAAGTTACAGTTAGTTAGGTCGGATGAAGATTCTAAAGACTATAACAAAAAGTTCTAGAGATACTAATGCACCTAAAAGTTAAAGAAAAATGCTGAAACAATTACACACAAAAGAATGGCAAATAGCATAAACTCTAATTTGGCTTGAGCAAAATATTTGTGTTTGCAATTATTATATTTTTTTCTCAATATTCTCTGGGTTTGGGTTTGTTCCCAGTTTACATCTCTGTAGTCAGTAGTGGTGGTAGTGGCTGCAATTGCGGCAGGGTGTCGTGTTGCGAAGGTTTGACACTACATGAAGCGCTGTGGCGGAGCAGTTCAGTGTAGCAGCTGTAGCGCTGCTCGTGGCGGTGAAATCGCAGAGAAAAGACATATAGGCCCTCAAATTGCATAACTTGCTTGCTTTGTCATAATTAGCAACCTTCATCACTCCCTGAATATGATCATCATGGTGCTTTATTGTCTTTGTTTACCCATTAATCAATTGATTGACCTTAAGAATTATCACACTGCTGTTAGTTGTTAGATACTAGCTCTGTCCCTATTTATAAGCCCATTTTCTTTTTTCACATATGTTAAAAAAGTAGGTAATATATTTAATGTATTTATTTCGTGTGTAGATGTTCCTGAAATACCCTTTTATGTATGAATGTGTCCAACTTTGACTTGTCATCTTAGAAAAATTATTAGTATTTATAAGGGGTATATTTAGAAAAAAAAGTAGGAATCGTATCTAGAAATTTGAAATTGTGCTCATACTTAGAGACAATTTATTTTGAAAAGGTGTTTATAATTAAGGATAAAGGTAGTACCACATTGAAATTGGATTTGATCAGCATGCTCAAGATTATTGACTTTGTTCAGATGGATTCTCGAAGCCTTGCAATGGAAATGGCACCTGTTATCATGTGGCAAAAGGAAGGGAGACCTGAATTTTACCGTCAATACTGGAGTCAAATGTCGGAAAGTCCTTCCAGACAGAGCTTGGAACCACAACCTGGTTCAACTGCCTGGGACATGCTTGCTGGTATGAAAAATGACACCTAAACATGTAAATATTTTAAAGATAACCATATTGACAGAAAATATAATTCAATAGACTGGAATGAAAAGTCAATTATATTCTTCTTCAATAGACTGTAATGAAAAGGCAATTGTACTTCTAACTCATGGATCTTCGATCAACATTGAATTCTAATCACAACATATTCTGGTAGGATTTAGGGTTTTTGAACTAAAACTTGGTCTGCATTGAATTAGTGCTGATTTTGCATACATTGGTTTATAAAAAAAATTAGTGCTGATTGGAGATTACCATTTATCTTATTTTCTTGTTTCTCGTGTTGCAGATGATAGTGAAGCCATAGATGCATCTTCTCCTATTCCTTTGGATGATGGCATGCAAGTTGACTTTGGCGCAATCGAGGTCGTTCAGCTGCTCATAGAACATCATAATGCAATCTTCACTGATGCCAATGAGACACTCTGGAAATGAATTATCCTAGTCATTATCCTTTATTGATTCTTTGACTTGGATATATTGGATTTCAAATAATGTTTTCCGAGCTGGATGTGGGGATTGTTATATAGCAGCTATGTTTGTTTATGCTGGGGAAAGATGCTGGACGCTGGTCCAGTTTTAGTGAAAGGGTGAAAGGGTGTCTGATTTTGTAGGTCTCACATGGATATTTTTTTTGGGGGGGATTGCAAAAGTATTGTACAGCTACTCTCTACTGCTTGCAAACTGTTTTATTGTGGTTCTTAGCATGAATAATGATGTGACCTGTTTATAGTTTAGATAGTCATATTCACATATATATGAAAGTCAATATCCTGCACCTATGAACAATATGTTTTAACATTTAAGATAGGTGTGATTGCAAGGGTGTTGTGACAGGTGTGGAGAAAAGTAATTTTGATTTTAAGAAATAAGCAAGTAGATGGCATGGATTTTTTCCCCTTTAAACAAGGATTGATAATCATTATTAGGACCTTGGAATTCATAGAATATTTGTTGTGCAGCCACTATATTTCATTATTATTTACGGGTTCTGTTGAATGATCATTGAAGGGTGTTTTGTTCAAGTTATACATATATGTAATGAAAAGGAAAAGAATGCACAATACTGTTCCATGTTCTGAGTGATGTAGCCAGAGGTTTCATCAACAGATTACATTGGTAACTAAATTTGGAAATATTTTATTTCAAATATATGAAGGTACGAAAAAACCCTGAAACCAGTCCATGCATTGGCACTTAAATACTGTGCATCTTCAGGTTTTTCTTTGGTAAATTAAAAGAACCCGAAAACCAGTTCATGCATTGACTCTTAGAAAAGATGGTACATGTAAAAGAAGAGCTAAATGAACTACTGAGCATATATAATATCATTTATTGTTCTGATTAGGTTGAAATATCCTAAAAGTATTCAAAAATATCAGTTGAGAAGTCCTTAAAGAAACAGTTTGAATTTGTACTCTGAGAATTTCCTTCCAATCCAAGAGCTGGCAACTTGGTCTCAAGCTTCTGACTCCACACACAATCTGAACAATTTTCCTGCTCAAACATGTCCATAAGATTGGAATCAAATGGCTCTTGAACAAGGTCTCGGCACTCTGGAAATAGTGAAAAGTCCATTTGTGATTCAGGGAGCAGTGGAAAGTTGTAGCCTGATGAAGACTCAAATGATGGTACTGTGTGAAGTGGAGTGGCCTCAACCTCAACTGTATTAAGGTCATTTTCTATACTTTGGTAGTTTGATTTTGTTAAATCTGAAAGATTGATCATATTGAATACCTCTTTGTTCTCCATATAAGAAATGGGGTAAGTTAGGTTTTCCTCCAGCTTATTGGATCCACGTTCAGGAACCTGAAATAGACATTTTTCACCATCAAGTCCATGATTTTATGATAGAAACCCTTCAGACTAAAAACACGGTTCTATTGTCTTACAAACACCTAGATTTTCTACCGTTGAGATAACCCTGCATTCATTCAGTCACAATTCTAGCCTCCAGTCTTAATAGGGAAATTCATATTGATTCAAAACATGAAATGCGAATCCACCTAAACGGAATTGAACAATTCAGACGTTCAACATGATTGTGTGATCGCAGATAGTCTATTTCCAAAACTATTTTACACAACACATAAAAATCTGTCCATGTCACCTTTTCAACTTTTACTTGATTATTATTAAGAATAATAGTAGCTTTTCCTTTGTTTTTCTGCTGCTTAAATGGAGGTGATGGTGTCCTTGGCAATGTCCTCTCCAACCTTTTTCTCCTGCTACTCCAAAAGTTCTTCACATCATTGTCTGTTCTCCCTTCCAAACATGCAGCAATTTTGGCCCATTTGTTCCCAAATTGCTTCTGTAATTCAATCACCACCCTTTCCTCCTCGGCTGAAAACTTGCACCCTCTGCCATTGAAAATTTGAAACAACACACTCCAAACTTGCATCATAAAAATAAATAAAAAATCATACATTATTATTACTATAAATAAATTAAAACAAATTATTATTTAACAAATTGACACAAACACAATAATAGCATTATTTTAAAGTTGTTAAAAAAAAAAAACCTCTTGTTACTTTTATTGCAAAGGAATTACTCTTGTCTTGTACCTAACTATTTTTTTATCACAGTTAAACCTCTTTACAGAATACTAGACATTGTTCCTACTATTTTCGGCACAAAGACATATTTTAATATGAAATTGATGCATAGACACAATTACATAATGCACCTTTTGACAGTTTGAGGCAATTTTCATAAATTTTGGATAAAACTTAGATAACGTACTGTATGCATTGTTCATTCTGAAAACAACAGACCAAGATTCATTGAAGTTGCTGATTTCCTGCATTCACACAGTCGGAATTCTAGTGGCGGTTCGATTGAGATTATACAGTTCAGATTCAAACTCGGTATTTTGAAATATAAAAATTAACAGTTGCATTTTTTGGGACCGTTAGATCTCAATCTCAATGGATTGACCATCGATACCCATGATTGTGTGAATGCAGAATCCCCTGACAGATCAAGATGAACTGTAAGATCAATAAACACAACTAAGTTTAGTCCATAAATTTTAGTGAAGAACATGACATACACATCGTATAAGTTTTGTCTAAACAGACAACCACAAAACAAGCACAAGACAACAAACACGATACAATAAAAACAAAAAGTGGCAACAACATGAAATTAATGTTGATGTTTTACATTAGGTATAATTAAAATAAAATGTAACAACAATTAAGAAAAGAATGAAAATAAGGGTGCGAAATTTGTTACACTACGTTTTCAAGTTTGGTCTAAGCTTGTTAACCCATCTTAATCGACAAGATTTTCCAGTTCGAGGCAAAAGACCTTTGGATCGAATGGAGCTCCAATCTCTTGAACCATATTTCTTAACATGTTCCAATAACACTTCATCTTCTTCACTACTCCATGGTCCTTTCTTTATGTACCCTTTTTCAAACTCTATTTCCATTGAGATTTTTTCATTCATATACTAAATTCAACTCTTCTTTGTCTGATTTAAGGTGTGAAAAAATAATTTGAAAGGTAATGGACGGTTTTGTTATTGTGTGGTCGGGTTCATAGGGTATGATGCACTTGTGTTTGAGGAAGGGTGTGTTTTATTTTTTGTTCTGGGTTTGTGTGACGTGGCAGTAGGTTATTGATTTATTGTTGAGGGTTTACCTGAATTGAACTCATGGGATTATTCCTCCCACTCGCACTATGAACGGTTTTTGTTTTGACGGTTAGTGGGAACATCCACAACCCCGCCATTTCTTCCATGTTTTGAAAGTAAATTTAAAATTACAATTTAAGTTTTTTTTATTTTTTATGGAACAATTATAATTAAATTTTTTTTAGGGAACAATTATAATTAAAGTTTTTTTTGTGAAATTACAATTGAATCATAATTAAAGTTTTTATATGGAACAATTAAAGTGTTTTTTTTTTTTTTTTTGAAATTATAATTG
>JBBPBS010001012.1:7050585-7111610 GCA_037974835.1 Cicer judaicum
TTTTTTTTTTTTTTTTTTTGAAATTATAATTGAAGATTTAGCATCATTTATAATTTTACGTATATATTTTGTGCTATATTTCAAACTAGTATACAAACGGAGTGTACAAACAGAGAGTGTTCGTATGTTTGTTTTTGGAATTCAATAAAATAGAGAAAATATCAACAAATAAATAAAATATGGATAGATGATGAATCATTTTTGGTTATAATAAGACGATGGATACGCTACAAATTTTTTAAAGTATTGCTTAAATGGCTATGAATTATAAAATACAATGAAATATATTTATTCTTCTAATAGCAATACTTATATGAATAAGACATGTACGTAATATTCAAAACAAATTGAGTATCTAGATTTTTTCTAACACGTCAGTGGATTAGTAGAACAATAAAAATCAATATTGTCTGTTATATTGTTTACAAAAAATGTAACTGTATATATAAGAACGCCAATCATATTAACATGTTTGTTTAGTTTATAATATATGTATATATAATATTATAAACAATTTCATTAATTATATTTAAAATCAAAATTACAAAAAATAATTAATGTTAATAAATGACATTGTAAAAATATGACAAAAAAGAAAAATAAATAAAATATCGAAATTCAGTATTAAATTAAATATAAAATAAAGTGTACAATATTATTGTTGATCAATTTTATTATTTTGTTATATTTGATTTGGTAGACCATGACATAGTGCTATCGCACGGGTGGTGTGTAACATCCCAAATTTCATAATAAACTATTTTATTAATTAAATAGGATTTTAAAGAAAATTAATTTGGTGTTAAAATTATTTTAGAATATATATTGATTTAATTTTATGATTACTTCTCCTTATATGTGTGAATTTCTTATGGTTTGATAACCGTATGAATTTGATTTAATGAGTAATATAAATTATAAATATTATATTTAGTTATTTAAATTATTTTAAAAAAATAATGGTATTTTAGCGAAAGTATTTTAGATGATAAGATTTTGAGTGAGTTTATATATAGATATGCATTAGATATTTGTGGTAATAGTTGTGTGTGTGTTAAACTACATAATAAATGTGTACATAGTTATATTTTAATTATTTAAGACTATTTCATATTTTAATTATTTATTTTATGAATAATGGTTTTAAGATGGTAGTAATATTGTGATTAATTTATTTATTTCTATATATTTTCTGTGATATGATGGTTTTAAACGTATTTATTGGGATTTAGTAATAAATATAAATTATTTATATTATATTTAATTATTTTATCATTTTGACTATTTCATAAATATGGTAGTATTTTATGCAGCAGCAGCAGCAAGAAAAGAATACTGAAACCCTAGCTACTACTAGAAACCCTATTTCACAAACCCTTTATAAATACAACCAAAAATCCTAGCCACCATCCCATCACCTCCTCTTTTTCAGCATCAAGAGCTTAGAACATCTTTTCCTTATGAACGACTTTGTGGGGGCTTAGAGCTTTGTACTAGGAAGGAAAGCGACCAAGGTAAGACCTTTTCCCCACACAGATTATCGTTAGGCCATTAGTTGAATGACATGAAATAAATAATCGCGATTACTTCTATTTTAAAAGAAATAATTGTAGACTAATAAAACCCCTAATTTTTATGAGATTAAATTTAATATTTGACTTCTATGTAGTAAAGTATGAAGTTTTATGCAACATATGATCAAAAAGACTTAACTCTTATTATGTATATTGGTTGGAGTGTGAAATTGTATTGTTATATATGTTAAAGTGTTAATTTTTATAGCCTATATGATATCAAATTGTTGTCTCAAGGTGTATGTGGTGAAAGTTATAATTTTTATCATTATTTGTCTATGAATATGTGATAGTCATGATATGGATGTGTGTACGTGTTCATAATGATGTGTGAATGAGGTGATGATTTTAAAAAGGTGATTTTTGAAGGCACATGGCATAATTCTTAGTGGGCTGTGTGGGTATATATCTATTGCATACTACATTTTCATGACATGGCATATGCATCTTCGTGGAAGTTGCCTTAGTGGTAGGTGTGATTTTCTGTATGGAAGTTGCCTTAGTGGCAAGTGTGATATTCTGTGTGGAAGTTGCCTACTGTACTAGCTTCAGTAGTGTTGATATTTGGAGTTGGTAAATTTTGACTAGGTTGGTTCATCACTGAAATCATGAAGGAGCCGTAATATCCAAATACCAACCACATGAAATTATTTATTTTAAGTTTAGTGACTTCAAAAGGGTTGTAATATAATTTTAAGGGGGTGTATTATAATTTTAAGTGGATGTAATTTATCATTCAAGGATTTTATTTCTCTATAATTTAAGTGGCTGCAATTGAACATTTAAGGGAAGTTATGAATATTTAAGGGACTTTAATTTAACCTATAAGGGACTTTAATTCTTATGTAAGTCACTATAATTCAAAAGTCTAGTGTGTTTCACCCACACTAGACTTATTCAACCCATTGAGGATAACTATAATATAGAGTCTAGTGTGTAACTAGCAATTGTACACATTAAACAAACATTTAGGTCTTTTTCTTCCTCCCTAGGCTAATTCTAGTCCAATTAGGGTTTTTAACCAATCTTGTGCATCCAGTAAGTTCATTTGTGTCACTGGATTAACATTTAGGACATTTTTTGTCCTCCTTAGACTTATTCTAGTCCAATTAGGGTTTTAACCAATCATGTGCATCTAATAGGTGTGTTTGTGTCATTGGGTGAACACTTAGGTCATTTTCGTCCTCCATAGGCTTATGCTTGTCCATTTTAGTTATTAACCAATCTTGTGCATCCAGTAAGTTCATTTGTGTTATTAGAATAACATTTAGATCATTTTCGTCCACCCTAGGCTTATTACTGTCCAATTAGGGTTTTTAAGTAATCACATGCATCCAATAGGTGTGTTTATGGTATTGGATTAACATTTAGGTCATTTTCACCCTACCTAGGCTAATTTTTGTCCAATTACGGTTTTTAACCAATCTTGTGTATTCAATTGGTGTATTTGTGTCATTGGATTAACATTTAGGTCATTATTGCCGCCCTTAGCTTATTCTTGTCCAATTAGGGTTTTTAACCAATCTTGTGCATCCAATAAGTTCATTAGAGACATTGGATTAACATTTAGGTTATTTTCGTCCTCCCTAGGCTTATTCTTGTCCAATTTGGGTTTTTAACCTATCTTGTGCATCTAATAGGTGTGTTTGTGTTATTGGATTAACATTTAGGTCATTTCCATCGTCCTTAAGCTTATTCTAGTCCAATTAGGGTTATGTAGCAATCTTGTGCATCCAATAAGTTCATTTGTATCATTGGATTAGCATTTAGGTCATTTTCGTCTTCTCGAGGCTTATTCATGTCCAATTAGCGGTTTTAAACAATCTTTTGCATCCAATTAATATATTTATGTCATTGGATTATTATTTATGTCATTATTGTCCTCCTTTAGCTTATTCTTGTCCAATTAGAGTTTTTAACCAATCTTGTGCATCCAATAGGGGTGTTTGTGTCTTTGGATTCACATTTAAGTCATTTTTGTCATCCCTAGGCTTATTCTAGTCCAAATAGGGGTTTTAACCAATCTTGAATATCCAATAAGTTCATTTATGTCATTGGATTAACATTTAGGTCATTTTCGTCCTCCCTAGGCTTACTCTTGTCCAATTAGGGTTTTTAACAAATTTTATGCATCCAATAGGTATGTTTGTATCATTGGATTGACATTTAGGTCATTTTCATCTTTATTAGGCTTATTCTAGTCCAATTAAGATTTTTAAGCAATCATGTACATCCAATAGGTGTGTTTGTGTCATTGGATTATCATTTAGGTCATTTTCATCCTCCCTATGCTTATTCTTATACATTTTGGGTTTTTAATGAATCTTGTGCATCCAATAGGTGTGTTTATGTCATTGGATTAACTTTTCGGTCATTTTCATCTTCCTTAGGCTTATTCAAGTCCAATATACGTTTTTAAGCAATCTTGTGCATACCATAAAGTTCATTTGTGTCATTGGATTAACATTTAGGTTATTTTCGCCCTCCCTAGGCTTATACTTGTCCAATTAGGGTTTTTATCCAATAATGTGTATCCAGTTGGTGTGTTTGTTTCATTGGACTAACATCTAGGTCATTTTCGTCCTCCCTAGGCTTATTCCTATCCAATTAAGGTTTTTAACCAATCTTATGCATCCAATAGGTGTGTTCTTGTCATTGGATTAACATTTAGGTCATTTTCATCCTCCTTAGGCTAATTCTTCTAGAATTAGGGTTTTTAACCAATCTTGTGCATCCAATAGGTGTGTGTGTGTCATTAGATAAACATTTAGGTCATTTTCGTCATCCTTAGGCTTATTCTAGTCAAAATAGGATTTTAATCAATCATGTGCACCTAATAGCTATGTTTGTTTCATTGGATTAACATTTAGGTCATTTTTGTCGTCCCTATGGTTATTCTTGTCGAATTAGGGTTTTTAACCAATCTTGTGCATCCAATAGGTGAGTTTGTGTCATTAGAATAACATTTTTTGTCATTTTCATCTTCCTTATGCTTATTTTAGTCCAATTTGGATTTTTAAGGATCTTGCGCATCCAATAAATTCATTTGTGTCATTGGATTAACATTTAAGTCATTTTCGTCCTCCCTAAGCTTATTCTTGTTCAATTAGGTTTTTTTTTATACCAATTTTATGCTTCCAATAGGTGTGTTTATATCATCAGATCAACATTTAGGTAATTTTCTTCCTCCTTGGGCTTATTCTAAGCTAATTAGGGTTTTTAAGCAATATTGTGCATCCAATAAGTTCATTTTTGTCATTGGATTAACAATTAGGTCATTTTCGTCCTCCCTAGGCCTATTCATATGCAATTAGGGTTTTTAACCAATCTTGTGCATCTAATAGGTGTGTTTTTGTCATTCGATTAACATTTAGTTCATTTTCGTCCTCCCTATGCTTATTGTTGTCCAATTCGGGGTATTTAACAAATCTTGTGCATTCAATAGGTGTGTTTGTGTCATTGGATTAACATGTAGGTCATTTTCATCCTCCTTAGGTGTACTATTGGATTAACATTTTTGTCACTATCATCCTCCTTAGGTTTATTCTAGTCCAATTAGGATTTTTAAGCAATGATGTCCATCAAATAGGAACATTTTAGTCATTGGATTAACATTTAGGTCATTTTTCGCCTCCCTAAGCTTATTCTTGTCCATTTAGGATTTTTATCCAATCTTGTGCATCCAATTGGTGTGTTTGTGTCATTAGATTAGCTTTTAGGTCATTTACTGCCTCCTAAGCCTTATTCCAGTCAAATTAGGGTTTTAAAAGAATCTTGTGCATCCAATAAGTACATTTGTCATTGATTTAACATTTAGGTCATCTTTGTCCTCCCAAGGCTTATTCTTCTCCAATTAGGGGTTTTAGCCAATCTTGTGCATCCAATATGTACATTTCTGTAATTGGATTAATATTTAAGTCATTTTCGCCCTCCCTAGGCTTATTCTTGTGCAATTAAGGTTTTTAACCAATCTTGTGCATCCAATAGGTGTGTTTGTGTCATTGGATTAACATTTAGGTCATTTCCATCTTCCCTAGGTTTATTATAGTCCAATTAGGGTTTTTAAGCAACCTTTTGCATCAAATAAGTTCACTTGTGTCATAGGATTAACATTTTGGTCATTTTCATCCTCCCTAGTCTTATTCTTGTGCAATTAGGGTTTTTAACCAGTCTTGTCCATCCAATAGGTGTGTTTGTGTCATTGGATTAACATTTAGGTCATTTCCGTCCTCGTTAAGCTTATTCTATTCCAATTAGGGTTTCGAAGCAATCTTTTGCATCAAATAAGTTCATTTGTGTCATTGGACTAACATTTATGTCATTTTCGTCTTCCGTAGGTTTATTCTTGTCCAATTAAGGATTTTAGCCAATCTTGTGTATCCAATTGGCGTGTTTGGGTCTTCGGAGTAATATTTAGGTCAATATTGCCTCCCTAGGCTTATACTTGTCCAATTAGGGTTTTTAACAAATCTTGTGCATCCAATAGGTGTGTTTGTGTCATTGGATTAACATTTAGGTCACTTTCATCCTGCATTGGCATACTCTAGTCCAATTACGATGTTTAACCAATCTTGTGCATCCAAAAAGTTTTGTTTGTGTCATTGGATTAACAGTTAGGTCATTTCCATTCTCCTTAGGCTTATTCTAGTCCAATGAGGGTTTTTAAGCAATCTTGTGCATTCTATAAGGTCTTTTGTGTAATTGGATTAATATTTAGGTCATTTTCGTTTTCGCTAGGCTTATTCATGTCCAATTAGGGGCTTTAAGCAATCTTTTGCAGCCAATTGGCGTGTTTGTGCCAATGGATTAACATTTAAGTCATTTTCGTCCTCCCTAGGCTTATTCTTGTCAAATTCGGGTTTTTAACCTATCTTGTGCATCCAATAAGTTCATTTGTTTATTGGATTAACATTTACGTCACTTTCGTCATCCCTATGCTTATTCTAGTCCAATTAGGATTTTTAAGCAATCATGTACCTCAAATAAGCTCGTTTATGTCATTGAATTAACCTTTAGGCCAGTTTCGTCCTCCCATGAGTTATTCTTGTCCAATTAGGGTTTTTATCCTATTGGTGTGTTTGTGTGATTGGACTATTATTTTGGTCATTTTCGTCCTCCTTTGGCTTTTTCTTGTTCAATTAGGGTTTTTAGTAAATCTTGTGTATCCAATAGGTGAGTCTGTGTCATTGGATTAACATTTAGGCCATGTTCGTCCTCCTTAGTCTAATACTTGTCCAATTAGGGTTTTTAACCAATCTTGTGTATCTAATAGGTGTGTTTGTGTCATTGGATAAATATTTAGGATATTTTCATCCTCCTTATGATTATTGTAGTCCAATTAGTATTTTTAAGCAATCATGTGCATTCAATAAGTTTATTTGTGTCATTGGAATAACATTTAGGTCATCTATGTCCTCCAAAAGCATATTCTTGTCCAATTAGGGATTTTAACCAATGTTGCGTATCGAATTTGGTTGTTTGTGTAATTGGATTAACATTTAGGTCTATTTGTTCCTCTCTAGGCTTATTCTGTTTCAATTAGGGTTTTTAACCAATTTAATGCTTCCAATAGGTGTGTTTGTTTGATCGGATTAATATTTACAGCATTTTCTTCCTCTTTAGGCTTATTGTAGTCTAATTATAGGTTTTATGCAATCTTGTGCATCCAATAAATTCATTTGTTTCATTGGATTAACAATTAGGTCATTGTCGTCCTCCCTAGGCTTATTCTTGCCCAAATAGGGTTTTTAACCAATCTTGGGCATCCAATAGGTATGTTTGTGTCATTGGATGAACATTTAGGTCATTTCCATTCTCCTTATGCTAATTCTAGTCCAATTAGGGTTTCTAAGCTTTCTTGTGCATCCAATAAGTTCATTTGTGTCATTGGATTAACATTTAGGTAATTTTCGTCATCCCTTGGCTTATTCTTGTCCAATTAGGGTTTTTTACAAGTGTTGTGCATCCAATAGGTGTGTTTGTGTCAGTGGATTAACATTTAGGTCATTTTCGTCCTTCAAAGGCTTATTCTTGTCCAATTAAAGTATTTAAGTAATCACGTGCATCCAACAGGTGTGTTTGTGGCATTGGATTAACATTTAGGTCATTTTCACCCTACCAAGGCTTATTTTTGTCCAATTAGGGTTTTTAACCAATCTTGTGTATTCAATTGGTGTGTTTGTATCATTGGATTAACATTTTGGTCATTATTACCTCCCTAGGCTTATTCCAATCCAATTAGAGTTTTTAAGCAATCTTGTGCATCCAATAAGTTCATTTGAGTCATTGGATTAACATTTAGTTCAATTTCATTCTCCCTAGGCTTATTCTTGTCCAATTTGGGTTTTTATCCAATCTTGTCCATCTAATAAGTGTGTTTGTTTTATTGGATTAGCATTTAGGTCATTTTCCTCTTCCCTAGGCTTATTCATGTCCCATTAGGGGTTTTAAGCAATCTTTTGCATCCAATTAATATGTTTGTGTCATTGGATTAACATTTGTGTCAATTTTGTCCTCCTTAAGCTTATTCTTGTCCAATTAGGGTTTTTAACCAATCTTGAATATCCAATAAGTTCATTTGTGTCATTGGATTAATATTTAGGTCATTTTCGTCCTCCCTAGACTTATTCTTGTCCAATTAGGGTATTTAACAAATTTTATGAATCCAATAGGTATGTTTGTGTCATTGGATTTACATTTAGGTCGTTTTTGTCCTCCTTAGGGTTATTGTTGCCTAATTAGGGTTTTTAACCAATTTTGTGCATCCAATATGTGTGCTTGTGTCATTGGATTAACATTTAGGTCATTTTCAACCACCTTAAGCTTATTCTTGTCCAATTAGGATTTTTAATCAATCTTGTGCATCGAATAGATGTGTTTGTGTCACTGGATTAACATTTAGGTAATTTTCGTCCTCCCTCAGCTTACTATTGTCCAAATAGGGTTTATAACCATTCTTGTGCATCCTATAGGGGTGTTTGTGTCAGTGGATTAACATTTTGGTCATTTTTATGCTCCATAGGATTACTATAATCCAATAAGGGTGTTTAAGCCATCTTGTGAATCCAATAAGTTCATTTGTGTAATTGGATTAACATTTGTGTCACTGGATTAACTTTTGGGTCAGTTTTGTCCTCCCTAGGCTTATTCTATTCCAATTAGGGTTTTTAAGTAATCTTGTGCATGCAATAGGTTAGTTACTGTCATTTGATGAATATTTAGGTTATTTTCGTTATCCCAATGCTTATTTTTGTCCAATTTCGGTTTTAACCATTCTTGGACATCTAATAGGTGTGTTTGTGCCAATGGATGGACGATTAGGTCATTTTCATTCTTCCTAGGTTTATTCTTGTCTAATTAGGGTTTTCAACGAATTTTGGGCATCCAAGAGGTGTGTTTGTGTCATCGGATTAACATTTAGGTCATTTTCATCCTCCCTAGGCTTATTCTTGTCCAATAAGAGTTTTTGAGCAATCTTGTGCATCGAATAAGTTCATTGGTGTCATTGGATTAACGTTTAGGTCATTTTCTTCCCCCTTAGGCTCATTCTTGTCAAATTAGGGTTTTTAACCAATATTGTGTAACCACTTGGTGTGTTTGTTTATTTGGATTAATATTTAGGTCATTTTCGTCATCCCAGGCTCATTCTAGTCCAGTTAGGGATTTTAACGAATCTTGTACATCCATTAGGTGTGTTTTTGTCATTGGATGAACATTTAGGTCATTCTGTTCTCCTTAGGCTTTTTTTTTGTATCGTTAGGTTTTTAACCATTCTTGGGCATCCAATAGGTGTGTTAGTGTTAGTGGATTAACAGTTAGGTCATTTTCGTTCTCACTAGGCTTATTGTAGTCCAATTTGGGTTTTTAAGCAATCATCCAATAGATATGTTTGTGTCATTGGATTAACATTTAGGTCTTTTTCGTCCTCCCTAAGCTTATTATTATCCAATTAGGGTTTTTAACAAATCTTGTAAATTCAATAGGTGTGTTTGTGTCATTGGACTAACATATAGGTCATTTTCGTCCTCCCTAGACTTATTATTTTCCAATTAGATTTTTTAACCAATCTTCAACATCCAATAAGTTCATTTTTGTCATTGGATTAACCTTTAGGTCATTTTCATCCTCCTTAGGCTTCTTCTTATCCAAATACAGTTTTTAACCAATATTGTGCATCCAATAGGTGTATTTGTTTCATGGGAATAACATTTTGCTCATTTTTGTCTTCCCTATGCTTATTCTAGTCCAATTAAGGTTTTTAACCAATCTTGGGCATCCAATCGGTTCATTTATGTCATTGAATTAACATTTAGGTCATTTTTGTCCTCCCTAAGTTTATTCAAGTCTAATTAGGGGTTTTAACCAATCTTGTGCATTTAATAAGTTTATTTATGTCATTGGATTAACATTTACGTCATTTTCGTCGTCCTTAGGCTTATTCTTGTTCAATTTGGGGTTTTAAGCGATCTTGTGCAACTAATTGGTTTGTTTGTGTTATTGGATTAACATTTAGGTCATTTTCGTCCTGCCTAGGCTCATTCTTGTCCAGTTAGGGTTTATAACCAATCTTGTGCATCCTATAGGTATGTTTGTGTCATTAGATAAACATTTAGGTCATTTTCATCCTCCCTAGGCTTATTCAAGTCCAATAACTATTTTTAAGCTATGTTGTGCATCCAATAAGTTCATTTGTGTTATTGGATAAACATTTAAGTTATTTTCGTCCTCCTTAGCCTTATTCTTGTCTAATTAGAGTTTTTAACCAATATTGTGCATCCAATAGGTGTGTTTGTGTCATTGGATTAACATTTAGGTCATTTCCATCTTCCCTAGGTTTATTATAGTCCAATTAGGATTTTTAAGCAACCTTTTGCATCAAATAAGTTCATTTGTGTCATAGGATTAACATTTAGGTCATTTTCATCCTCCCTAGTCTTATTCTTGTGCAATTAGGGTTTTTAACCAATCTTGTCCATCCAATTGGTGTGTTTGTGTCATTGGATTAACATTTAGGTCATTTCCGTTCTCCTTACGCTTATTCTATTCCAGTTAGGGATTTGAAGCAATCTTTTGCATCAAATAAGTTCATTTGTGTCATTTGACTAACATTTATGTCATTTTCGTCTTCTGTATGTTTATTCTTGTCCAATTAAGGATTTTAGCCAATCTTGTGTATCCAATTGGCGTGTTTGTGTCTTTGGATTAACATTTAGGTCAATATTGGCTCCATACGCTTATTCTATTCCAATTAGGATTTTTAACAAATCTTGTGCATCCAATAGGTGTGCTTGTGTTATTGGATTAACATTTAGGTCACTTTCATCCTCCATTGTCATATTCTAGTCCAATTACGGTATTTAACCAATCTAGTGCATCCAAAAAGTTTTGTTTGTGTAATTGGATTAACATTTAGGTCATTTCCATTCTCCTTAGGCTTATTCTAGTCCAATGAGGGTTTTTAAGCAATCTTGTGCATTCTATAAGGTCTTTTGTGTAATTGGATTAATATTTAGGTCATTTTCGTCTTCGCTAGGCTTATTCATGTCCAATTAGGGGCTTTAAGCAAGCTTTTGCAGCCAATAGGCGTGTTTGTGCCAATGGATTAACATTTAAGTCATTTTCGTCCTCCCTAGGCTTATTCTTGTCCAATTAGGATTTTTAACAAATCTTGTGCATCCAATAGGTGTGCTTGTGTTATTGGATTAACATTTAGGTCACTTTCATCCTCCATTGGCATATTCTAGTCCAATTACGGTATTTAACCAATCTTGTGCATCCAAAAAGTTTTGTTTGTGTAATTGGATTAACATTTAGGTCATTTCCATTCTCCTTAGGCTTATTCGAGTCCATTGAGGGGTTTTAAGCAATCTTGTGCATTCTATAAGGTCTTTTGTGTAATTGGATTAATATTTAGGTCATTTTCGTCTTCACTAGGCTTATTCATGTCCAATTAGGGGCTTTAAGCAATCTTTTGCAGCCAATAGGCGTGTTTGTGCCAATGGATTAACATTTAAGTTATTTTCGTCCTGCTTAGGCTTTTTCTTGTCTAATTAGGGTTTTTAATAAATCTTGTGGATCCAATAGGTGAGTCTGTGTCATTGGATTAAGATTTAGGTCATGTTCGTCCTCCTTAGTCTAATTCTTGTCCAATTAGGGTTTTTAACCAATCTTGTGTATCTAATAGGCGTGTTTGTGTCATTGGATAAATATTTTGGATATTTTCATCCTCCTTATGATTATTCTAGTCTAATTAGTATTTTTAAGCAATCATGTGCATTCAATAAGTTTATTTGTGTCATTGGAATAACATTTAGGTAATATATGTCCTCCAAAGGCTTATTCTTGTCCAATTAGGGATTTTATCCAATGTTGCGTATCCAATTAGATTGTTTGGGTAATTGGATTAACATTTAGGTCTATTTGTTCCTCCCTAGGCTTATTCTGTTCCAATTAGGGTTTTTAACCAATTTAATGCTTCCAATTGGTGTGTTTGTTTGATCGGATTAATATTTACGGCATTTTCTTCCTCTTTAGGCTTATTCTAGTGTAATTATAGGTTTTATGCAATCATGTGCATCCAATAAATTCATTTGTTTCATTGGATTAACAATTAGGTCATTGTCGTCCTCCCTAAGCTTATTTTTGTCCAAATAGGGATTTTAACCAATCTTAGGCATCCAATAGGTATGATTGTGTCATTGGATGAACATTTTGGTCATTTCCATTGTCCTTATGCTAATTCTAGTCCAATTAGGGTTTCTATGCGTTCTTGTGCATCCAATAAGTTCATTTGTGTCATTGGATTAACATTTAGGTAATTTTCGTCATCCCAAGCTTATTCTTGTCCAATTAGGGTTTTTAACATGTGTTGTGCATCCAATAGGTGTGTTTGTGTCAGTGGATTAACATTTAGGTCATTTTCGTCCTTCCAAGCCTTATTCTTGTCCAATTGAAGTTTTTAATTAATCACGTGCATCCAACAGGTGTATTTGTGGCATTGGATTAACATTTAGGTCATTTTCACCCTACGTAGGAGTATTTTTTGTCCAATTAGGGTTTTTAACCAATCTTGTGTATTCAATTGGTGTGTTTGTGTCATTGGATTAACATTTTGGTCATTATTACCTCCCTAGGCTTATTCTAATCCAATTAAGGTTTTTAAGCAATCTTGTGCATCCAATAAGTTCATTTGAGTCATTGGATTAACATTTAGTTCATTTTCATTCTCCCTAGGCTTATTCTTGTCCAATTTGGGTTTTTATCCAATCTTGTACATCTAATAGGTGCGTTTGTTTTATTGGATTAGCATTTAGGTAATTTTCTTCTTCCCTAGGCTTATTCATGTCCCATTAGGGGTTTTAAGTAATCTTTTGCATCCAATTAATATGTTTGTGTCATTGGATTAACATTTATGTCATTTTTGTCCTCCTTAATCTTATTCTTGTCCAATTATAGTTTTTAACCAATCTTGTGCATCCAATAGGGTTTTTTGTGTCATTGTATTCACATTTAGGTCATTTCCGTCATCCATAGGCTTATTCTAGTCCAATCAGGGTTTTTAACCAATCTTGAATATCCAATAAGTTCATTTGTGTCATTGGATTAAGATTTAGGTCATTTTCGTCCTCCCTAGACATATTCTTGTCCAATTAGGGTTTTTAACAAATTTTATGCCTCCAATAGGTATGTTTGTGTCATTGGATTTACATTTAGGTCATTTTCGTCCTCCTTAGGGTTATTGTTGTCTAATTAGAGTTTTTAACCAACTTTGTGCATCCAATAGGTGTGCTTGTGTCATTGGATTAACATTTAGGTCATTTTCAACCACCTTAAGCTTATTCTTGTCCAATTAGGGTTTTAACCAATCTTGTGCATCGAATAGGTGTGTTTGTGGTACTGGATTAACATTTACGTCATTTTCATCCTCCCTCAGGTTACTATTGTCCAAATAGGGTTTATAACCATTCTTGTGCGTCCATTAGGTGTGTTTGTGTCAGTGGATTAATATTTAGGTCATTTTATCCTCCCAAGGAATATTCTAGTCCAATAAGGGTGTTTAAGCAATCTTGTGCATCCAATAAGTTCATTTGTGTAATTAGATTAACATTTAGGTCATTTTTCGTCCTCCATAAAGTTATTCTTGTACAATTATGGGTTTTAACCAATATTATGCATCCAATAGGTATGTTTGTGTATTGGATTAACATTTAGGTCGTTGACATCTTCCTTAGGTTTACTCTAGTCCAATTAGGGTTCTTAAGAAATCTTGTTCGTCCAATAGGTTTATTTGTGTCATTGGATTAACATTTAGGTCATTTTTCGTCCTCCATAGGCTTACTCTTGTCGAATTACGGTTTTTAACCAATCTTGTGCATCCAATAGGTGTGTTTGTGTGATTGAATTAACATCTAGGTCATTTTCGTCCTCCTTAGGCTTATACTTGTCGAATAAGGGTTTTTAAGAAATCTTGTGCATCCAATAAGTTCATTTGTATCATTGAATTAAGATTTAGTTCATTTTCATCCTCCCTAGGATTATTCTAGTCCAATTAGGGTTTTTATCCAATCTTGTGCATCCAATAAGTTCATTTGTGTCATTGGATTAACATTTACGTGATTTTCGTCCTCCTTAGGCTCAGTCTTTTCCAATTAGGGTGTTTAACCAATATTGTTGATCATATGGGTGTGTTTGTGTTATTGGATTAACATTTAGATCATTTACATCCTCCTTACGCTTATTCTAGTCCAATTAGGGTTTTCAAGAAATCTTTTGTATGTAATAAGTTAATTTGTGTCATTGGATTAACATTTACGTAATTTTTGTCTTCCCTAGGCTTATTCTTGTCCAATTACGTGTTTTAAGCAATCTTGTGCATCCAATTAGTGGGTCTGTATAATTGGATTAGTGTTTTGGTCATTTTTGTCTTCCCTAGGCTCTTTCTAGTCCAATTTGGGTTTTTAACAGAACTTGTGCATCCAATAGGTGTGTTTCGTCCCCTTAGGTTTATTTTTGTCAGATTAGGTTTTTAACCAATCTTTTGCATCTAATAGGTGTGTTTGTGTCACTGGATTAACTTTTGGGTCAGTTTTGTCCTCCCTAGGCTTATTCTATTCCAATTAGGGTTTTTAAGTAATCCTGTGCAGCCAATATGTTAGTTAGTGTCATTGGATGAACATTTAAGTCATTTTCGTCATCCCAATGCTTATTTTTGTCCAATTTGGGTTTTAACAATTCTTGGACATCCAATAGGTGTGTTTGTGTCAATGGATGAACGATTAGGTCATTTTCGTTCTTCCTAGGCTTATTCTTGTCTAATTAGGGTTTTCAACGAATTTTGGGCATCCAAGAGGTGCGTTTGTGTCATCTGATTAACATTTAGGTCACTTTCATCCTCCCTAGGCTTATTCTAGTCCAATAAGAGTTTTTGAGCAATCTTGTGCATCCAATAAGTTCATTGTTCTCATTGGATTAACGTTTAGGTCATTTTCGTCTCCCTTAGGATCATTCTTGTCAAATTAGGGTTTTTATCCAATATTGTGTAACCACTTGGTGTGTTTGTGTAATTGGATTAATATTTAGGTCATTTTCGTCATCCCAGGCTCAATCTAGTCCAATTAGGGATTTTAACGAATCTTGTACATCCATTAGGTATGTTTATGTCATTGGATGAACTGTTTGGTCATTCCGTTCTCCTTAGGCTTTTTTTTTGTCTCGTTAGGTTTTTAACCATTCTTGGGCATCCAATAGGCGTGTTAGTGTCAGTGGATTAACATTTAGGTCATTTTCGTCCTCACTAGGCTTTTTGTAGTCCAATTTGGGTTTTAAAGCAATCATCCAATAGATATGTTTGTGTCATTGAATTAACATTTAGGTCCTTTTCGTCCTCCCTAAGCTTATTATTATCCAATTAGGGTTTTTAACAAATCTTGTAAATTCAATAGGTGTGTTTGTGTCGTTGGACTAACATATAGGTCATTTTCATCCTCCCTAGACTTATTCTTTTGCAATTAGTGTTTTTAACCAATCTTCAACATCCAATAAGTTCATTTTTGTCATTGGATTAATTGTCATCCTCCTTAGGCTTCTTCTTATCCAAATACAGTTTTAAACCAATATTGTCCATCCAATAGGTGTATTTGTTTCATGGGATTAACATTTTGCTCATTTTCGTCTTCCCTATGCTTATTCTAGTCCAATTAAGGTTTTTAACCAATCTTGGGCATCCAATCAGTTAATTTGTGTCATTGAATTAACATTTAGGCCATTTTTGTCCTCCCTAAGTTTATTCAAGTCCAATTAAGGTTTTTAACCAATCTTGTGCATTCAATAAGTTCACTTATGTCATTGGATTAATATTTAGGTTATTTTCTTCTTCCTTAGGCTTATTCTTGTCCAATTTGGGGTTTTATGCGATCTTGTGCAACTAATTGGTTTGTTTGTGTCATTTGATTAACATTTAGGTCAATATTGCCTCCCTAGGGTTATTCTTGTCCAATTAGGGTTTTTAACAAATCTTGTGCATCCAATAGGTGTGCTTGTGTCATTGGATTAACATTTAGGTCACTTTCATCCTCTATTGGCATATTCTAGTCCAATTACGGTATTTAACCAATCTTGTGAATCCAAAAAGTTTTGTTTGTGTCATTGGATTAACTTTTAGGTCATTTCCATTTTCCTTAGGCTTATTCTAGTCCAATGAGGGTTTTTAAGCAATCTTGTGCATTCTATAAGGTCTTTTGTGTAATTGGATTAATATGTAGGTGATTTTCGTTTTCTCTAGGCTTATTCATGTCCAATTAGGGGCTTTAAGCAATCTTTTACAGCCAATTGGCGTGTTTGTGAGAATGGATTAACATTTAAGTCATTTTCTCCTCTCTAGGCTTATTCTTGTCCAATTAGGGTTTTTAACCTATGTTGTGCATCCAATAAGTTCATTTGTTTATTCGATTAACATTTAGGTCACTTTCGTCGTCCCTATGCTTATTCTAGTCCAATTAGGAGTTTTAACCAATCATGTACATCCAATAAGCTCGTTTATGTCATTGGATTAACCTTTAGGCCAGTTTCGTCCTCCCTTGAGTTATTCTTGTCCAATTAGGGTTTTTATCCAATTGGTGTGTTTGTGTGATTGGACTATTATTTTGGTCATTTTCGTCCTCCTTAGGCTTTTTCTTGTCCAATTAGGGTTTTTAATAAATCTTGTGTATCCAATAGGTGAGTCTGTGTCATTGGATTAACATGTAGGTCATGTTTGTCCTCCTTAGTCTAATTCTTCTCCAATTAGGGTTTTTAACCAATCTTGTGTATCTAATAGGTGTGTTTGTGTCATTGGATAAATATTTAGGATATTTTCATTCTCCTTATGATTATTCTAGTCCAATTAGTATTTTTAGGCAATCATGTGCATTCAATAAGTTTATTTGTGTCATTGGAATAACATTTAGGTCATTTTCATTCTCCTTAGGCTTATTCTTGTCCAATTTGGGTTTTTATCCAATTTTGTACGTCTAATAGGTGTGTTTGTTTTATTGGATTAACATTTAGGTCATTTATTGGATATTCAATTGGTGTGTTTGTGTCATTGGATTAACATTTAGTTCATTTTCATTCTCCTTAGGCTTATTCTTGTCCAATTTGGGTTTTTATCCAATCTTGTACGTCTAATAGGTGTGTTTGTTTTATTGGATTAACATTTAGGTCATTTGCATCGTCCTTAAGCTTATTCTAGTCCAATTAGGGTTATTAAGTAATCTTGTGCATCCAATAAGTTCATTCGATCATTGGATTAGCATTTAGGTCATTTTCGTCTTCCCTAGGCTTATTCTAGTCCAATTAGGGTTATTAAGTAATCTTGTGCATCCAATAAGTTCATTCGATCATTGGATTAGCATTTAGGTCGTTTTCGTCTTCCCTAGGCTTATTCATGTCCCATTAGGGGTTTTAAGCAATCTTTTGCATCCAATTAATATGTTTGTGTCATTGGATTAACATTTATGTCATTTTTTTCCTCCTTAAGCTTATTCTTGTCCAATTAGAGTTTTCAACCAATATTGTGCATCCAATAGGGGTGTTTGTGTCATTGGATACACATTTAGGTCATTTTCGTCATCTATAGGCTTATTCTAGTCCAATCAAGATTTTTAACCAATCCTGAATATCCAATAAGTTCATTTGTGTCATTGGATTAACATTTAGGTCATTTTCGTCCTCCCTAGGCTTATTCTTGTCCAATTAGGGTTTTTAACAAATTTTATGCATCCAATAGGTATGTTTGTGTCATTGGATTTAAATTTAGGTCGTTTTCGTCCTCCTTAGGGTTATTGTTGTATAATTAGAGTTTTTAACCAGTTTTGTGCATCCAATAGGTGTGCTTGTGTCATTGATTAACATTTAGGTCATTTTCAACCACCTTAAGCTTATTCTTGTCCAATTAGGGTTTTTAACCAATCATGTACATCCAATAAGCTCGTTTATGTCATTGGATTAACCTTTAGGCTAGTTTCGTCCTCCCTTGAGTTATTCTTGTCCAATTAGGGTTTTTATCCTATTGGTGTGTTTGTCTGATTGGACTATTATTTTGGTCATTTTCGTCTTCCTTAGGCTTTTTCTTGTCCAATTAGGGTGATTAATAAATCTTGTGTATCCAATAGGTGAGTCTGTGTCATTGGATTAAAATTTAGGTCATGTTCGTCCTCCTTAGTCTAATTCTTGTCCAATTAGGGTTCTTAACCAATCTTGTGTATCTAATAGGTGTGTTTGTGTCATTGGATAAATATTTAGGATATTTTCATTCTCCTTATGATTATTCTAGTCCAATTAGTATTTTTAAGCAATCATGTGCATTCAATAAGTTTATTTGTGTCATTGGAATAACATTTAGGTCATCTACGTCTTCCAAAGGCTTATTCTTGTCAAATTAGGGATTTAAACCAATGTTGCGTATCCAATTAGATTGTTTGGGTAATATGGTTAACATTTAGGTCTATTTGTTCCTCTCTAGGCTTTTTCTGTTCCAATTAGGGTTTTTAACTAATTTAATGCTTCCAATAGGTGTGTTTGTTTGATTGAATTAATATGTCAGATTAGGTTTTTAACCAATCTTGTGCATCCAATAGGTGTGTTTGTGTCACTGGATTAACTTTTGGGTACGTTTTGTCCTCCCTAGGCTTATTCTATTCCAGTTAGGGTTTTTTAGTAATCTTGTGCATCCAATATGTTAGTTAGTGTCATTGGATGAACATTTAGGTTATTTTCGTCATCCCAATGCTTATTTTTGTCCAATTTAGGTTTTAACCATTCTTAGGCACCCAATAGGTGTGTTTGTGCCAATGGATTAACGATTAGGTCATTTTCGTTCTTCCTAGGCTTATTCTTGTCTAATTAGGGTTTTCAACGAATTTTGGGCATCCAAGAGGTGTGTTTGTTTCATCGGATTAACATTTAGGTCATTTTCACGCTACCTAGGCTTAGTTTTGTCCAATTAGGGTTTTTAACAAATCTTGTGTATTCAATTGGTGTGTTTGTGTCATTGGATTAACATTTAGGCTTATTCTAGTCCAATAACACTTTTTAAACAATCTTTTTCGTCCAATAACACTTTTTAACATTTAGGCTCTCTAGGCTTATTCTAGTCCAATAACACTTTTTAAACAATCTTTGGCATCCAATAAATTTATTTGTGTCATTGGATTAACATTTAGTTCATTTTCGTCCTCCTTTTACTTATTCTTGTCCAATTACGGTTTTCGTCCTCCTTAAGCTTATTCTACTCCAATTAAGGTTTTTTTTTTGAAATCTTGTGCATCCAATAAGTTCATTTGTGTCATTGGATTGACATATAGGTCATTTTCGTCTTCCGTAGATTTATTCTTGACGAATTATGGGTTTTAAGCAAAGTTTTGCGTCCAATTAGTTTATTTGTGTAATTGGATTAATATTTTGGTCATTTTTGTCTTCCTTTGGGTCTTTTAGTCCAATAAGGTTTTTTGAACAAATCTTGTGCATCCAATAGGTGTGTTTGTGTCATTGGATGAACATTTAGGTTATTTTCGTCCTCCGCAGGCTTATTCTTGACCGATTAAGTTTTTAACCAATCTTGTGCAATCAAAAGGTGTGTTTGTGTCATTCGATTAACATTTAGGTGTCTTTCATCCTCCCTAGTCTTATTCTAGTCCAATAGGGGTTTCTAACGAATCTTGTGCATCCAAGAAGTTCATTTGTGTCATCGGATTAACATTCACGTCATTTTCATCCTCCCTAGGCTTATTGTTGTCCAATTAGGATTTTTAACCAATATTGTCATTGGAGTAATATTTAGGTCATTTACATCCCCCTTATGTTGGTTCTAGTCCAATTATGGTTTTTAACCAATATTGTGTATCCAATTGGTGTGTTTGTGTAATTGGATTAATATTTAGGTCATTTACATCCTTCTTAAGCTTATTCTAGTCCAATTAGGGTTTTTAAGAAATATTGTGCATCCAATAAGTTCATTTGTGTCATTGGAGTAACATATAGGTCATTTTAGTCTTCCCTAGGCTTATTCTTGTCCAATTAGGGGTTTTAAGCAATCTTGTGCATCCAATTAGAGTGTCTGTGTAATTGGATTAATATTTAGGTCATTTTGGTCTTCCCTAAGCCCATTCTAGTCCAATTAGGGTTTTTAACAAATCTTGTGCATCTAATAGGTGTGTTTGTGTCACTAGATTAACCGTTAGGTCATTTTCGTCCTCTCTAGGCTTATTCTAGTCCAATTAGTGTTTTTAACAAATCTTGTGCATCCAATAAGTTCATTTGTGTCATTGGATTAACATTTAGGTCATTTTCTTCGTCCTTAGGCTTAATCTTGTCCAAATAAAGGTTCTTAACCAATCGTGTGCATCCAATAAGTTCATTTGTGTCACTGGATTAACATTTAGGCCATCTTCGTGCTTCTTAGATTTATTCTTGTCCAATTAGGGTTTTTAACAAATTTTATGCATCCAATAGGTATGTTTGTGTCATTGGATTTACATTTAGGTCATTTTCGTCCTTCTTAGGGTTATTATTATCTAATTAGAGTTTTTAACCAATTCTGTGCCTCCAATAGGTGTTCTTGTGTCATTGGATTAACATTTAGGTCATTTTCAACCACCTTAAGCTTATTCTTGTCCAATTAGGGTTTTTAACCAATCTTGTGCATCGAATATGTGTGTTTGTGTCACTGGATTAACATTTAGGTCATTTTCGTCCTCCCTCAGCTTACTATTGTCCAAATAGGGTTTATAACCATTCTTGTGCATTCAATAGGTGTGTTTGTGTCAGTGGATTAACATTTAGGTCATTTTTATCCTCCCTAGGATTATTCTAGTCCAATATGGGTGTTTACGCATTCTTTTGCATCCAATAAGTTCATTTGTGTAATTAGATTAACATTTTGGTCATTTTCGTCCTCCTTAAAGTTTTTCTTGTACAATTACGGGTTTATAACATTTTGGTCATTTTCGTCATTTTGGTCATTCTAGTCCAATATGGGTCGTGTCTTTTGGTCATTTTTGTCTTCCCTAGGCTCTTTCTAGTCCAATTTGGGTTTATAACAGAACTTGTGCAACCAATAGGTGTGTTTCGTCCACTTAGGTTTATTTTTGTCAGATTAGGTTTTTATCCAATCTTGTGCATCCAATAGGTGTGTTTGTGCCACTAGATTAACTTTTGGGTCCGTTTTGTCCTCCCTAGGCTTATTCTATTCCAATTAGGGTTTTTAAGTAATCTTGTGCATCCAATATGTTGGTTAGTGTCATTGGATGAACATTTAGGTTATTTTCGTCATCCCAATGCTTATTTTTTTCCTATTTGGGTTTTAACCATTCTTGGGCATCCAATAGGTGTGTTTGTGCCAATGGATGAACGATTAGGTCATTTTCGTTCTTCCTAGTCTTATTCTTGTCTAATTAGGGTTTTCAACGAATTTTGGGCATCCAAGAGGTGCGTTTGTGTCATCGGATTAACATGTAGGTCATTTTCATCCTCCCTAGGCTTATTCTAGTCCAATAAGAGTTATTGAGCAATCTTGTGCATCCAATAAGTTCATTGGTGTCATTGGATTAACGTTTAGGTCATTTTCGTCCCCCTAAGGCTCATTCTTGTCAAATTAGGATTTTTAACCAATATGGTGTAACCACTTGGTGTGTTTGTGTAATGGGATTAATATTTAGGTCATTTTCGTCATCCCAGGCTCATTCTAGTCCAGTTAGGGATTTTAATGAATCTTGTACATCCATTAGGTGTGTTTATGTCATTGGATGAACATTTAGGTCATTCCGTTCACCTAAGGCTTTTTTTTTGTCTCGTTAGGTTTTTAACCATTCTTGGGTATTCAATAGGTGTGCTAGTGTTAGTGGATTAACAGTTAGGTCAATTTCGTCCTCACTAGGCTTATTGTAGTCCAATTTGGGATTTTAACCAATCATCCAATAGATATGTTTGTGTCATTGGATTAACATTTAGGTCCTTTTCGTCCTCCCTAAGCTTATTATTATTATCCAATTAGAGTTTTTAACCAATCTTGTGCATCCAATAGGGGTGTTTGTGTCATTGGATTCACATTTAGGTCATTTTCGTCCTCCCTAGGCTTATTTTTACCAATTAGAGTTTTTAACCAATCTTCAACATCCAATAAATTCATTTTTGTCATTGGTTAACCTTTAGGTCATTTTAATCCTCCTTTGGCTTCTTCTTATCCAAATACAGTTTTAAACCAATATTGTGCATCCAATAGGTGTATTTGTTTCATGGGATTAACATTTTGCTCATTTTCGTCTTCCCTATGCTTATTCTAGTCCATTTAAGGTTTTTAACCAATCTTGGGCATCCAATCAGTTCATTTGTGTCATTGAATTAAAATTTAAGTCATTTTTGTCCTCCCTAAGTTTATTCAAGTCCAATTAGGGTTTTTCAACAATCTTGTGCATTCAATAAGTCTGATTATGTCATTGCATTAACATTTAGGTCATTTTCGTCTTCCTTAGGCTTATTCTTGTCCAATTTGGGGTTTTAAGCGATCTTGTGCAACTAATTGGTTTGTTTGTGTCATTGGATTTCCATTTAGGTCATTTTTGTCCTGCCTAGGCTTATTCTAGTCCAATTAGGGTTTCTAACCAATCTTGTGTATCCAATAGGTATGTTTGTGTCATTGGATTAATATTTAGGTCATTTTCATCCTCCCTAGGCTTATTCGAGTCCAATAACTGTTTTTAAGCTATGTTGTGCATCCAATAAGTTCATTTGTGTCATTGGATAAACATTTAAGGCATTTTCGTCCTCCTTAGCCTTATTCTTGTCTAATTAGGGTTTTTAGCCAATCTTGTGCATCCAATAGGTATGTTTGTGTCATTGGATTAACATTTAGGTCATTTTCATCCACCCTAGGCTTATTCGAGTCCAATAACTGTTTTTAAGCTATGTTGTGCATCCAATAAGTTCATTTGTGTCATTGGATAAACATTTAAGTCATTTTTCGTCCTTCTTAGCCTTATTCTTGTCAAAGTAGGGTTTTTAACCATTCTTGTGCATCCAATAGGTGTGTTTGTGTCATTGGATAACATATAGGTCATTTTAATCCTCCCAAAGCTTATTCTTATCTAATTAGGGTTTTAGCCAATCTTGTATATCTAATAGTTGTGTTTGTGTCATTGGATTGAAATTTCGGTCATTTTCGTCCTCCCTAGGCTTGTTCTTGTCCAATTAACGGTTTTAACCAATCTTTAACATCCAATAGGTGTGTTTGTGTTATTGGATTAACATTTAGGTCATTTGCATCCTTTCTAGGCTTGTTCTAGTCCAATAACAATTTTTAAGCAATCTTTGGCATCCAATAAATTCATTTGTGTCATTGGATTAACATTTAGTTCATTTTCGTCCTCCTTTTACTTATTCTTATCCAATTACGGTTTTTAACCAATATTGTGTACCCAAATGATTTGTTTGTGTTATTTACATCCTCCTTAAGCTTATTCTACTCCAATTAAGGTTTTTATGACATCTTGTGCATCTAATAAGTTCATTTGTGTCATTGGATTGACGTATAGGTCATTTTCGTCTTCCCTAGACTTATTCTTGTCGAATTAAGGGTTTTAAGCAATGTTTTGCGTCCAATTAGTTTATTTTTGTAATTGGATTAATATTTTGGTCATTTTTGTCTTTCTTTGGGTCTTTTAGTCCAATAAGGGTTTTTGAACAAATCTTGTGCATCCAATAGGTGTGTTTGTGTCATTGGATGAACATTTAGGTCATTTTCTTCCTCCGCAGGCTTATTCTTGACCGATTAAGTTTTTAACCAATCTTGTGCATCCAAAAGGTGTGTTTGTGTCATCGATTAACATTTAGGTGTCTTTCATCCTCCCTAGGCTTATTCTAGTCCAATAGGGGTTTCTAACGAATCTTGTGCATCCAAGAAGTTCATTTGTGTCATCGGATTAACATTCACGTCATTTTCATCCTCCTTAGGCTTATTCTTGTCCAATTAGGATTTTTAACCAATATTGCTCATCCAATGGGTGTGTTTGTGTCATTGGAGTAATATTTAGGTCATTTACATTCCCCTTATGCTGGTTCTAGTCCAATTATAGTTTGTAACCAATATTGTGTATCCAATGGGTGTGTTTGTGTAATTGGATTAATATTTAGGTCATTGACATCATTCTTAAGCCTATTCTAGTCCAATTAGGGTTTTTGAGAAATATTGTGCATCCAATAAGTTCATTTGTGTCATTGGAGTAACATTTAGGTCATTTTCGTCTTCCCTAGGCTTATTCTTGCCCAATTAGGGGTTTTAAGAAATCTTGTGCATCCAATTAATGTGTCTGTGTAATTGGATCAATATTTAGGTCATTTTGGTCTTCCCTAAGCCCATTCTAGTCCAATTAGGGTTTTTAACAAATCTTGTGCATCCAATAGGTGTGTTTGTGTCATTGGATGAACAATCAGGTCATTTGTGTTCTCCCTAAGCTTCTTCTTGTCCGATTACATATTTAACCAATCTTGTCCATCCAATAGGTGTGTTTGTGTCACTAGATTAACCGTTAGGTCATTTTCGTACTCTCTAGTCTTATTCTAGTCCAATTAGGGTTTTTATCCAATCGTGTGCATCCAATAAGTTCATTTGTGTCACTAGATTAACATTTAGGTCATTTTCGTCCTCCCTTCCCTTATTCTTGTCCAATTAGGGTTTATAACCAATCTTGTGCATCCAATATGTGTGTTTGTGTCATTGGATTAACATTTAGTTCATTTTTATCCTCCCTAGGCTTATTCTAGTCCAACAAGGGTTTTAAGCTATCTTGTGCATTCATTAGTACATTTATGTCATTGGGTTAACATTTAGGTAATTTTCGCCTCCTTAGGCTTATTCTTGTCCAATTACGATTTTTAACCAATATTGTGCATCCAATATGTGTGTTTGTGTCATTGGATTAACATTTAGGTCATTTACATTTAGGTATGTTTGTGCCTAAGGCTTATTCTAGTAAAATTAGGGTTTTTAAGAAATCTTGTGCATCCAATAAGTTCATTTGTGTCATTGGATTATCATTTAGGTTATTTATGCTTCCTTAGGCATATTTTTGTCCAATTATTGTTTTTAACCAATATTGTGTATCCAATTGGTGTGTCTGTGTAATTGGATTAACATTTCGGTTATTTTCGTGCTCTCTAGCCACATTCTAGTCCAATCAGGGTTTTTAACTAATTTTGTGCATTGAATAGGTGTGTTTGTGTCATTGGATGAAAATTTAGGTCATTTTCGTCCTCCTGAGGCTTATTCTTGTCCAATCAGGGTTTTCAACATATGTTGTGCATCCAATACGTGTGTGTGTGTCATTGGAGTAACATTTAGCCAGTTTCCATCTTCCCTAGGCTTATTCTAGTCAAATTAAGGTTTTTAGCCAATCTTGTGCATCCAACAAGTTCATTTGTCTCATTGGATAAACATTTATGTCATTTTCGTTATCCTTAGGCTTATTCTTGTCTAAGTAGGTTGTTTAACCAATCTTGTGCATCCAATAAGTGTGTTTGTGTCATTAGATTAACATTTAGGTAATTTTCATCATCCTTGGACCTATTCTAGTTCAATTAGGATTTTTAAGCAATCATGTGCATCCAATAGGTGTGTTTGTATCATTGGATTATCATTTAGGTCTATTTAGTTCTCCCTCAGCTTATTCTTATCCAATTAGGGTTTTAACCAATCTTGTACATCCAATAGGTGTGTTTGTGTTATTGGATTGAAATTTAGGTCATTTTCATTCTCCCTAGGCTTCTTCTTGTCCAATTAGCGTTTTTAACCAATCATGTGCGTCCAATAGGTGTATTTGTGTCATTGGATTAACATTTATGTCATTTGCATCCTCTCAAGGCCTATTCTAGTCCAATAACGGTTTGTGTCAATGGATTAACATTTAGTTCATTTTCGTTCTCCTTATGCTTATTCTTGTCCAATTACGGTTTTTAACCAATATTGTGTATCCAAATGGTGTGTTTGTGTTATTTACATCCTCTTTAAGCTTATTCTAGTCCAATTAGGGTTTTTAAGAGATCTTGTGCATCCAACAAGTTCATCTGTGTTATTGGATTAACATTTTGGTCATTTTTGTCTTCCCTAGGCTTATTCTTGTCGAATTAGGGGTTTTAAGAAATGTTTTGCGTCCATATAGTGTCTTTGTGTAATTGGATTAATATTTAGGTCATTTTTGTCTCCCCTAGGGTCATTCTAGTCCAATTAGGGTTTTTGAACAAATCTTGTGCATCCAATAGGTGTGTTTGAGTCATTCGATTAACATTTAGGTATTTTTCATCGTCCCTAGGCTTATTCTAGTCAAATAAGGGTTTCTAACGTGTCTTGTGCATCCAATAAGTTCATTTGTGTTATTGGATTAACTTTCACATCATTTTTGTCCTCCTTAGGCTTATTCTTGTCCAATTAGGATTTTTAACCAATATTGCGCATCCAATAGGTGTGTTTGTGTCATTGGATTAATATTTAGGTCATTTACATCCCCCTTATGCTTATTCTAGTCCAATAAGGGTTTTTAAGCCATCGTGTGCATCCAATAAGTTCATTTGTTTTGTTGGATTGAAATTTAGGTCATTTTCGTCTTCCCAAGGCTTCTTGTTCTCCAATTAGCGTTTTTAACCAATCTTGTGCGTCCAATAGGTGTGTTTGTGTCATTGGATTAACATTTAGGTCATTTGCATCCTCTCTAGGCTTATTCTTGACCAATAACGGTTTTTAAGCAATCTTGTGCATCCAATAAGTTCATCTGTGTCATTCGATTAACATTTAGTTCATTTTCGTTCTCCTTATGCTCATTCTTGTCCAATTAGAGTTTTTAACCAATATTGTGTATCCAAATGGTGTGTTTGTGTAATTTACACCCTCCTTAAATTTATTCTAGTCCAATTAGGGTTTTTAAGAGATCTTGTGCATTCAATAAGTTCATTTGTGTCATTGGATTAACATTTAGGTTATTTTCATCTTCCCTAGGCTTATTCTTGTCCAATTAGTGGTTTTAAGCAATTTTGTGCATCCAATTAGTGTGCCTGTGTAATTGGATTACTATTTAGGTCATTTTTGTCTTACTTAAGCCCATCCTAGTCCAATTAGGGTTTTTAACAAATCTTGTGCATCCAATAGGTGTGTTTGTGTGATTGGATGAACAATTAGGTCATTTTTGTGGTCCCTAAGCTTATTCTTGTCCGATTACATTTTGAACCTGTCTTGTGCATCTAATAGTTGTGTTTGTATGACTAGATTAACAGTTAGGTTATTTTCGTCCTTCCTTGGCTTATTCTAGTCCAATTAGGATTTTTAACTAACCTTGTGCATCCAATAAGTTAATTTGTGTCATTCGATTAACATTTAAGTCATTTTCATCGTCCTTAGGCTTAATCTTGTCCAAATACTGTCTTTTTTTACCAATATTGTGCATCCAATAGGTGTGTTTGTGTCATTAGATTAACATTTAGGTCATTTACATCTTGTTTAGGCTTATTCTAGTCCAATAAGGGTTTTTTACCAATCGTGTGCATCCAATAAGTTCATTTGTGTCATTGGATTAACATTTAGGTCATTTTCGTGTTTCTTAGATTTATTCTTGTTCAATTAGGTTTGCTTTTGTCATTGGATTAACATTTAGGTCATTTTCGTCCTCCCTTGCCTTATTCTTGTCCAATTATTGTTTTTAACCAATATTGTGTATCCAATTGGTGTGTTTGTGTAATTGGTTTAACATTTCGGTCATTTTCGTCCTCTCTAACCTCATTCTAGTCTAATTAGGGTTTTTAACTAATCTTGTGCATCCAATAGGTGTGTTTGTGTCATTGGATGAAAATTTAGGTCATTTTCATCCTCCTTAGGCTTATTCTTGTCCAATTAGGGTTTTCAACAAATGTTGTGCATCCAATATGTGTGTTTGTGTCATTGGATTATCATTTAGGTCATTTACATTCCCCATAAGCTTATTCTAGTTCAATCAGGATTTTTTTTAAAATCTTGTGTATCCAATAAGTTAATTGGTATTATTGGATTAACATTTAGGTCTTTTTCGTCTTTCCTCGGCTTATTCTTGTCCAATACTGGGTATTAAGCAATCTTCTGCATCCAATTGTTGTGTTTGTGTACCTGAATTTATATTTAGGTCATTTTTTTCTTCCCTAGGCTCATTCTAGTCCAATTAGGGTTTTTAACAAATCTTGTTCATCTAATAAGTGTGTTTGTGTCATTGGATGAATAATTAGGTCATTTTTTGTCCTCCCTAAGCTTATTCTTGTCCGTTTAAGTTTTTAACCATTCTTGTGCTTCAAATAGGTGTGTTTGTAACACTAGGTTAACATTTAGGTCATTTGCGTCCTCCCTAGGCTTATTCTAGTCGAATTAGGGTTTTTAACCAATGTTGTGTATCCAATAAGTTCATTTGTGTAATTGAATTACCATTAGGTCATTTTCGCTGTCCTAAGGCTTAATCTTGTCCAAATACGGTTTTTTACCAATATTGTGCATCCAATATTCATTAACATCTTCCTTAGGATTATTCTAGTCCAATAGGGGTTTTTAACCAATCGTGTGCATCCAATAAGTTCATTTGTGTCACAGGATTAACATTTAGGTCATTTTCGTCCTTCTTAGATTTATTCTTGTCCAATTTGGCTTTGATAACAAATCTTATTGATCCAATACATTTTTTTGTGTCATTGGATTAATATTTAGGTCATTTAAATCTTCCTTAGGCTTATTCAAGTCCAATTAGGGTTTTTAAGAAATTATGTGCATCCAATAAGTCCATTTGTTTCATTGGATTAACATTTAGGTGATTTTCATCTTCCCAATGTATATTATTGTCCAATTGGGGGTTATTAGCAATCATGTGCATCCAATTGGTGTGATTGTGTCATTGGATTAACATTTAGGTCATTTACATCTTCCTTAGGCTTATTCTTGTCCAATTACGATTTTTAACCAATATTGTGCATCCAATAGGTGTGTTTGTGTCATTGGATTAACATTTAGGTCATTTACATCTTCCTTAGGCTTATTCTAGTCAAATTAGGGTTTTTAAGAAATCTTGTGCATCCAATAAGTTTATTTGTGTCATTGGATTAACATTTAGGTCTTTTTCGTCTTTTCTAGGCTTATTCTTGTCCAATTAGGGGTTTTAGGCAATCTTGTGCATCCAATTGTTGTGTTTGTGTAATTGAATTAATATTTAGGTCTTTTTTGTCTTCCCTAGGCTCATTCTAGTCCAATTAGGGTTTTTAACAAATCTTGTGCATCTAATAGGTGTGATTGTGTCATTGGATGAAAATTTAGGTCATTTTCGTCCCCCTTGGCTTAATCTTGTCCGATAAGGTTTTCAACCAATCTTGTTCATCCAATAGGTGTGTTTGTGTCATTGGATGAACATTTAGGTCATTTTCGTCCTCCCTAGGCTTATTCTTGACCGAATAGGTTTTTCTACAATCTTGTGCATCCGATAGGTGTGTTTATGTCATTGGATTAACATTTAGGTCGTTTTCTTCCTTCCTAGGTTCATTCTAGTTCAATAACGGTTTTTAAGCAATCATGTGCATCAAATAAGTTCATTTGTGTCATTGTATGATCATTTAGGTCATTTTCATCCTCCCTATAATTATTCATGCGTGATTTGGCTTTTTAACCAATCTTGTGCATCCAATAGGTGTGTTTTTGTCAATGGATTAACATTTAGGTCATTTTTGTCCTCCTTAAGCATATTGTTGTCCAATTAGGATTTTTAACTAATCTTGCGCATCCAATATGTGTGTTTGTATCTTTGGTTTAACGTTTAAGTCGTTTTCCTCCTCACTAGGTTGATTCTACTCCAATAAGGGTTATTTTTTTATCAATCTTGTGCAATCAATAAGTTCATTTGTGTTATTGGATTAACATTTAGTTCATTTTCTTGTTCCCTAGGCTTATTCTTGTCTAATTAGTGGTTTTAAGCAATCTTGTGCATCCAATTGGTGTGTTTGTGTAATTGGATTAATATTTAGGTCATTTTGGTCTTCCCTAGGCTCATTTTGTCCAATTAGGGTTTTGTTATCAAATCTTGGTCATTTAATAGGTGAGTTTTTGTTATTGTAACATTTAAGCCATTTTCGTCCTCGCTATCCTTATTCTTGTCCAATAGGTGTGTTTGTGTCATTGGATTAACATTTAGTCATTTTCATCTTCCTCAAGCTTAGTGTCGTCCAATTAGGGTTTTAAAGCAAACTTGTACATCCAATAAGTTCATTTGTGTTATTGGATTAACATTTAGGTCATTTTCGTCCTCCTTAGACTTATTCTTGTCCATGTTGGGGTTTTAAGCAATCTTGTGCACCTAATTCGTGCGTTTGTGTCATTGGATTAACATTTAGGTGATTTTCATCTTCCCTAGTATTAATCTTGTCCAATTAGGGTTTTTGACCAATCTTGTGCATCCAATAAGTTCATTTGTGAGATTGGATTAACCTTTAGGTCATTTCGTCTTCCCTAGGGTTATTCTTGTCATATTAGCGGTTTTAATCAATCTTGTGCATCTAATAGGTGTGTTTGTGTCTTTTGATTAACCATTAGGTCATTTTTCATCCTCCCTAGGCCTATTCTGGTCCAATTAGGGTTTTTGTTTACAAATCTTGTGCATCTAGGATTTTCATTTGTGTCATTGGATTAACATTTAGGTCATTTTCGTCCTCATTAGGCTTAATCTAGTCATTTTAGGGGTTTTAAGCAATCTTTTGCATCCAATAAGTTCATTTGTGTCATTGGATTAACATTTTGGAAATTTTCGTCTCCGCTAGGCATATTCTTGTCTAATTTGGGGTTTTAAGCAATCTTATGCATCCAATTGGTGTGTTTGTGTTATTGGATTAACATTTAGGTCATTTTCTTTCTCCCTAGGCTTATTGCTGTCCAATTAGGGTTTTTAACCAATCTTGTGCATCCAATAGGTATGTTTGTGTCATTGGATTACATTTTGGTCAATTTCATTCATTAAGGCTTATTCTAGTCTAATTAGGGTTTATAATGAATCTTGTGCACCCAATAAGTTCATTTGTATCATTGGATTAACATTTAGGTCATTTTCGTCTTCTCTAGGCTTATTCTTGTCCAATTACGTGTTTTTAGCAATCCTATGCATCCAGTTAGTGGGTCTATGTAATTGGATTAATATTTTGTTCATTTTTGTCTTCCCTAGGCTCTTTCTAGTCCAATTTGGGTTTTTAACAGATCTTGTGCATCCAATAGGTGTGTTACGTCCCCTTAAGCTTATTTTTGTCTGATTAGGTTTTTAACCAGTCTTGTGCATCCAATAGGTGTGTTTGTGTCACTGGATTAACTTTTGTGTCGTTTTCGTCCTCCCTAGGCTTATTCTGTTCCAATTAGGGTTTTTAAGTAATTATGTGCATCCAATATCTTAGTTAGTGTCATTGGATGAATATTTAGGTCATTTTCGTCATCCCTATGCTTATTTTTGTCCAATTTGGGATTGAACCATTCTTGTGCATCCAATAGGTGTGTTTGTGCCAATGGATAAACGATTAGGTCATTTTCGTTCTTCTTTGGCTTATTCTTGTCTAATTAGGGTTTTTAACTAATTTTGGGCATCCAAGAGGTGAGTTTGTGCCATCGGATTTAACATTTAGGTCATTTTTATCATCCTAGGCTTATTTTGGTACAATAAGAGTTTTTGAGCAATCTTGTGCATCCAATAAATTCATTTGTGTCATTGGATTAATGTTTAGGTCATTTTTGTCCCCATTAGGCTCATTTTTGTCAAATCAGGGTTTTTAACCAATATTATGTAACCACTTGTTGTGTTTGTGTAATTGGACTATTATTTAGGTCATTTTCGTCATCCCAGACTCATTCTATTCCAGTTAGGGATTGTAACAAAACTTGTATATCCATTAGGTGTGTTTATGTTGTTGGAGGAACATTTAGGTCATTTAGTTCTCCTAAGTCTTTTTTTTTGTCTCGTTTGATTTTTAACCATTCTTGTGCATCCAATAGGTGTATTTGTGTCATTGGATTAACAATTAGGTCATTTTCATCCTCACTAGGCTTATTGTAGTCCAATTTGTGTTTTTAAGCAATCATCCAATAGATATGTTTGTGTCACTGGATTAACATTTAGGTCATTTTCGTCCTCCCTAAGCTTATTATTATCCAATTAGGTTTTTAACCAATCTTGTAAATCCAATAGGTGTGTTTATGTCATTGGACTAACATATAGCTCATTTTCGTCCTCCTTAGGCTTCTTCTTGTCCAAATACGGTTTTAAACCAATATTGTGCATCCAATAGGTGTGTTTGTTTCATGGGATTATCATTTAGCTTATTTTGGTCTTCCCTAGGCTTATGGTAGTCCAATTATGGTTTTTAACCATTCTTGGGCATCCAATCAGTTCATTTGTGTCATTGCATTTACATTTAGGTCATTTTTGTCCTCCCTAAGCTTATTCAAGTTGAATTAAGGTTTTTAACCAATCTTGTGCATCCAATAGGTGTGTTTGTGTCATTGGATTAACATTTAGGTCATTTAAATCCTCCTTAAGCTTATTCTAGCCCAATTAGGGTTTATAAGCAATATAGTGCATCCAATAAGTTCATTTATATCATTGGATTAACATTTAGGTCATTTTCGTCTTCCGTAGGCTTATTCTTGACCATTTAGGTGTTTTAAGCAATCTTGTGCATCTAATTGGTGTGTTTGTGTCATTGCGTTATCATTTAGGTCATTTTCTCCCTCCCTAGGCTTATTATTCTCCAATTAGGGTTTTTAACCAATCTTGTGCATCGTATAGGTATATTCTTGTTATTCTATTAACATTTAGGTCATTTTTATCCTTCAAGGCTTATTCTAGACCAATTAGGGTTTTTAATCAATCTTATGCATTCAATAAGTTCATTTGTATCATTGGATTAACATTAGGTCATTTTTGTCCTCCTTGTGTTTGTTTCATTGGATTAACATTTAGGTCATTTACGTCTTCCTTAAGCTTATTGTACTCCAATGATGATTTTTAAGAAATCTAATGTATCCAATAAGTTCTTTTTTGTCATTGGATTAAAATTTGTCATTTTCGTCCTCCCTAGGCACATTCTAGTCTAATTTGGGTTTTTAACCAATCTTGTGCATCCAATTGGTGTGTTTGTGTCATTGGATTAACATTTAGGTCATTTTATTGCTCCCTAGTCTTATTCTTATCATATTATGGTTTTTAACCAATCTTGTTCATCGAATATATGTGTTTTTGCTATTGGATTAACATTTAGGTCATTTTCAACCTCCCCAGGCTTATCCTAGTCGAATTAGGGTTTTTAACCAATCTTGTGGATCCAATAAGGTCATTTGTGGCATTGGATTAATACTTTGGTCGTTTATGTCACCCTTAGGGTTATTCTTGTCCAATTAGGGTTTTTAACCAATATTATGTATCCAATTGGTATGTTTGTGTTATTTGATGAACATTTAGGTCATTTTCGTCCTCCGTAGGCTTATTCTTGTCCGATTAGGGTTTTAACAAATCTTGTGCATTCAATAGGTGTGTTTGTGTCATTGGATTAACATTTAGGTCATTTTCTTCCTCCCTAGGCTCATTCTATGCCAGTTTGGGTTTCTAACATATCTTATGCATCCAATTGGTGAGCTTGTGTTGTTGGATGTACATTTAGGTTAGTTTTGTCCTCACTTATGTTATTATTGTCCTTAGGTTTTTAACCGATTTTGTGCATTTAATTTGGGTGTTTGTGTAGATGGATTAACATTTAGGTCATTTTTGTCCTCCCTAGGCATATTCTAGTCCAATTAGGATTTTAAAGCACTCTTGCGCATCCATTAGCGGTGTTTATGTCTTTGGATTAAAATTTAGGTCATTTTCATTCTGCATAGGATTATTCTAGTTCAATTAGGCTTTTTTTTTTTTTACCAATTTTGTGCATCTAATAAATTCATTTATGACATTGGATTAACATTTTGGTCATTTTCGTCCTCGCTAGGCTTATTCTTGTCCAATTATGGATTTTAACAAATCTTGTGCATCCAATAGGTGTGTTTGTTTCATTGGATTAACATTTAGGTCATTTTCATCCTCCTTAGGCTTATTCTAGTCCAATAAGGGTTTTTAAGAAATCTTGTGCATCGAATAAGTTCATTTATGTCATTGGGTTAACATTTAGGTCATTTTCATCCACCCTAGGCATATACTTGTCCAATTAGGGGTTTTATCCAATCATCTCCATCCATTAGGTTTGTTTGTTTCATTGGATCAACATTTAGGTCATTTTCGTCGTCCCTAGGCTTAATCTTGTCTGATTAGGTTTTTAACGAATCTTGTGCATTCAATAGGTCTGTTTGTGTCATTTGATTAACATTTAGGTCCTTTTCGTCTTCCCTAGGCTTATTCTTGTCCAATTTGGGTTTTTAACCAATCTTGCACATCAAATAGATGTGTTTGTTTCTTTGGATTAACATTTAGGTTATTTTTATCTTTCTTAAACTTATTCTAGTCCAATAAGTGTTTTTAAATAGTCTTCTGCATCCATTAAGTTCATTTTTGTCATTCGATTAACATTTAGGTTATTTTCATCCTCCATAGACTTATTCTAGTCCAATAAGGGTTTTTAAGCAATCTTCTGCATCTATTAAGTTCATTTTTGTCATTAATTAATATTTAGGTCATTTTCGTCCTCCCATGGTTCATTCTAGTCCAATTAGGGTTTTTAACCAATCTTGTGCATCCAATTGGCGTGTTTGTGTCATTGGATAAACATTTAGGTTATTTTCGTCTTCCATTGGCATATTCTTATCGAATTAGCGTTTTTAACCAATCTTGGGCATCCAATTGGTGTGTTTGTGTCATTTGATTAACATTTAGGTCATTTTCGTCATCCCTCACCTTATTCTTATCCAATTAGGGTTTTGTTAACCAAACTTGTGCACCCAATTCATGTGTTTGTGTTATTGGATTAACAATTTGGTTACTTTCTTCCTCCCAAGGATAATTCTTGTCCAATTATGGTTTCTAATGAATCTTGTCCACCCAATTCGTGTGTTTGTGTCTTTGGATTAACATTTAGTTCATTTTCGTCCTCCCTAGGCTTATTCTTGACCAATTAGTGCTTTTAACAAATCTTGCGCATCCAATAGGTGTGTTTGTATCATTGGATTAACATTTAGGTCATTTTTGTCCTTCCTAGGCTTATTCTTATCCGATTAGGGTTTTTATCCAATCTTGCGCATCCAATAGGTTTGTTTGTGTCTTTGGATTAACAATTAGGTCATTTTCATCCTCCTTAGACTTATTATAGTCCAATAATTGTTTTTAAGCAATGATGTGCTTCCAATAAGTTTGTTTTTGTCATTAATTAACATTTAGGTCATTTTTATCTTCCTAAGACTTATTCTAGTCCAATAAGTATTTTTAAGCAGTCTTCTGCATCTTATAAGTTCATTTATGTCATTAATTAACATTTAGGTCCTTTTCGTCCTCCCTTGGCTTATTCTTGTCCAATTAGGGGTTTTATCCAATATTCTCCAACCATTAGGTTTGTTTGTGTCATTGGATTAACATTTAGGTCATTTTCGTCGTACCTAGGCTTAATCTAGTCTGATTAGGTTTTTAACTAATCTTGTGCATTCAATAGGTGTGTTTGTGTCATTTGATTAACATTTAGGTCTTTTTCGTCCTCCCTACACTTATTCTTGTACACTTAAAGTTGTTATCCAATCTTGTGCATCCAATAAATCTATTTCTATCATTGGATGAACATTTAGGTCTTTTGCGTCTTCCCTGGGCTTATTCTTGTCTAATTAGGATTTTTAAGTAATATTGTGCATCCAATTGGTGGGTTTTTGTCATTAGATTAACATTAACGTCATATTTGTCCTCTCTAGACTTATTCTATTCCAATTAGGGGTTTTAGCCAATCTTGTGAAACCGATAGGTGTGTTTGTGTCATTTGATTAACATTTAGGTCATTTTCGTCATCCCTCAGCTTATTCTTGTCCAATTAGGGTTTTTAAGATATCTTGTGCGTCCAACAATTTCATTTGTGTAATTTGATTAAGATTTAAGTAATTTTCGTCCTCCCTAGGCTTAATCTTCTCCGGTTATGGTTTTTAACCAATCTAGTGCACCCAATTTGTGTGTTTGTGTCATTGGATTAACAACTTGGTTACTTTCGTCCTCACAAGGCTTATTCTTGTGCAATTAGGGTTTTGTATCGAATCTTGAACACCCAATTCGCGTGTTAGTGTCATTGATTTAACATTTAGGACATTTTCGTCCGCCCTTGGCTTATTCTTGACCAACTAGGGCTTTTAAAAAATCTTGCGCATCCAATAGGTGTGTTTGTGTCATTGGATTAAGATTTAGGTCATTTTCATCCTCCCTAATGTCATTCTACTCTAATTATGGGTTTTAACAAATCTTGCGCATCCAATTGGTGTGATTGTGTCATTGGATGAACATTTAGGTCATTATTGTTCACCCTAGGCTTATTCTTATCCAATTAGGTTTTTAACCAATCTTGTGCATCCAATAGGTGTGTTTGTGTAATTGGATTAGCATTTAGGTCATTTTCTTCCTCCCTAGGCTTATTCTTGACCAATTAGGGTTTTTCACCAACTTTTTGCATCAAATAGGTGTGCTTGTGTCATTGGATTGACATTTAAGTCATTTTCATCCTCCTTAGGCATATTCTTGTCCGTCCAATAAGGTCATTTGTGTCATTGGATAAACATTTAGGTCAACTTCGTCCTCCCTGGGCTTATTCTTGTCCAATTACGAGTTTTAAGCAATCTTGTGCGTCCAATTAGTGTGTTTGTGTCATTGGATTAACATTAAGGTCATTTACTTCATCCCTAGTCTTATTCTTATCCAATTAGGGTTTTTAACCAATCTTGTGCATCCAATAGGTGCGTTTGTGTCATTGGATTAACATTTAGTTCATTTTCATCCTCCTAAGGCTTATTGTAGTCCAATTAGAGTTTTTAGGAAATCTAGTGCATCCAATAAGTTCTTGGCTATCATTGGAATAACATTTAGGTAATTCATGTATTCCCTAGGCTTATTCCTGTCTAGTAAGGGGTTTTAAGCAATCGCGTGCATCTAATTGGTGTGTTTGTGTCATTGAATTAACATTTAGATAATTTTCTTTTTCCTAAGGCTTATTTTTTGTCCAAATAGGGTTTTTAACCAATCTTGTGCATCTAATAGGTGTGTTTGTGTCGTTGGATTATCATTTAGGTCATTTTCATCCTTCACGACTTATTCTAGTCCAATTAGTGTTTTTAACCAATCTTGTGCATCCAATAAGTTCATTTGTATAATTGGATTACCATTTAGGTTATTTTTGTCCTCCTAGGATTATTCTTGTCGAATTAGGGTTTTTAACCAATATTGTGCATCCAATAGTTGTGTTTGTGTCATTGGATTAACATTTAGGTCATTTACATCTTCCTTAAGCATATTATAGTCCTATTAGGGTTTTTAAGAATTCTAGTGAATCCAATAAGTTCATTTTTGTCATTGGATAAATATTTAGGTCATTTTCGTCCTCCCTAGAGTCATTCTATGCCAGTTAGGGTTTCTAACCATTCTTGTGCATCCAATTGGTGTGATTGTGTCATTGGATGTACATTTAGGTCAGTTTTGTCCTCCCTTATGTTATTACTTTCCAATTAGGTTTTTAACCAATCTTGTGCATTTAATTTGGGTGTTTGTGTAGTTGGATTAACATTTAGGTCATTTTCGTCCTCCCTAGGCATATTTTTCTTTAATTATGATTTTAAAGCAATCTTGCGCATCCATTAGGGGTGTGTGTGTCTTTGGGTTAACATTTAGGTCATTTTCATTCTGCTTTGGCTTATTCTAGTTCAATTAGGTTTTTTTTACCTATTTTGTGCATCTAATATATTCATTTATGACATTGGATTAACATTTAGGTCATTTTCGTCCTCCCTAGGCTTATTCTTGTCCAATTATGGATTTTAACAAATCTTGTGCATCAAATAGGTGTGTTTGTTTCATTGGATTATAATTTAGGTCATTTTCATCCTCCTTAGGCTTATTTTAGTCCAATAAGGATTTTTATGAAATCTTGTTCATCCAATAAGTTCATTTGTGTTATTGGATTAACATTTAGGTCATTTTTCGTCCACCCTAGGCTTATTCTTGTCCAATTAGGGTTTTTAAGCAATATTGTGTATCCAATTGGTGTGTTTGTGTTATTTGATGAATATTTAGGTCATTTTCGTCCTCCCTAGGCTTATTCTTGTCCGATTAGGGTTTTAACAATTCTTGTGCGTCCAATTGGTTTGTTTGTGTCATTCGATTAACAGTTATGTTATTTTCATCCTCCATAGACTTATTCTAGTCAATAAGGGTTTTTAAGCAATCTTCTGCATCTACTAAGTTCATTTTTGTCATTAATTAATATTTAGGTCATTTTCGTCCTCCCATGGTTCATTCTTGTCCAATTAGGATTTTTAACCAATCTTGTGCATCAAATTGGCGTGTTTGTGTCATTGGATAAACATTTAGGTTATTTTCGTCTTCCCTTGGCATATTCTTATCGAATTAGCGTTTTTAACCAATCTTCGGCATCCAATTGGTATGTTTGTGTCATTTGATTAACATTTAGGTCATTTTCGTCATCCCTCACCTTATTCTTATCCAATTAGGGTTTTTTAACCAAACATGTGCACCCAATTCATGTGTTTGTGTTATTGGATTAACAATTTGGTTACTTTCTTCCTCCCAAGGATAATTCTTGTCCAATTATGGTTTCTAATGAATCTTGTCCACCCAATTCGTGTGTTTGTGTCTTTGGATTAACATTTAGTTCATTTTCGTCCTCCCTAGGCTTATTCTTGACCAATTAGTGCTTTTAACAAATCTTGCGCATCCTATAGGTGTGTTTGTATCATTGGATTAACATTTAGGTCATTTTTATCCTTCCTAGGCTTATTCTTATCCGATTAGGGTTTTTAACCAATCTTGCACATCCAATAGGTTTGTTTGTGTCTTTGGATTAACAATTAGGTCATTTTCTGCATCCTATAAGTTCATTTCTGTCATTAATTAACATTTAGGTCCTTTTCGTCCTCCCTTGCCTTATTCTTGTCCAATTAGGGGTTTTATCCAATATTCTCCAACCATTAGGTTTGTTTGTGTCATTGGATTAACATTTAGGTCATTTTTGTCCTCCCTAGGATTAATCTTGTCTAATTAGGTTTTTAACGAATCTTGTGCATGCACTAGGTGTGTATGTGTCATTTGATTAAGATTTAGGTCTTTTTCGTCCTCCCTACACTTATTCTTCTACAATTAAAGTTGGTAGCCAATCTAGTGCATCTAATAAGTTTGTTTGTGTCATTGGATGAACATTTAGGTCTTTTGCGTCTTCCCTAGGCTTATTCTTGTCTAATTAGGATTTTTTTAAGCAATATTATGCATCCAATTAGGGGTTTTAACAAATCTTGCGCATCCAAATGGTGTGATTGTGTCATTGGATGAACATTTAGGTTATTTTCGTTCACCCTAGGCTTATTCTAGTCCAATTAGGTTTTTAACCAATCTTGTGCATCGAATAGGTGTGTTTGTGTAATTGGATTAGCATTTAGGTCGTTTTCGTCCTCCCTAGGTTTATTCTTATCCAATTAGGGTTTTTAATGAATTTTTTGCATCCAATAGGTGTGCTTGTGTCATTGGTTTAACATTTAGGTCATTTTCATCCTCCTTAGGCATATTCTAGTCCAATTAGGGTTTTTAAGAAATCTTTTCCATCCAATAAGTTCATTTGTGTCATTGGATAAAAAATAAGGTCATCTTCGTCCTCCTCGGGCTTATTTGTGCATCCAATTGGTTTGTTTGTGTCATTGGTGTGCTTAACCAATCTTGTGCGTCCAATTGGTTTGTTTGTGTCATTGGTGCGTTGAATTGGTTTGTTTGTGTCATTGGATAAACAAATAGGGGTTTTAAGTAATCTTGTGCTTCCAATTGGTGTATTTGTGTCATTGGATAAACATTTAGGTCATTTTCTTCCTCCCTAGTCTTATTCTTATCCAATTGGGGTTTTTAACCAATCTTGTGCATCCAATAGGTGTGTTTGTTTCATTGGATTAACATGTAAGTCATTGGATTAACAATTAGGTAAAATTGGTGTGTTTGTGTCATTGGATTAACAATTAGGTAATTTTCTTCCTCCTTACGCTTATTCTTGTCCAAATAGGATGTCTAACCAATCTTGGGCAACTAATAGGTGTGTTTGGGTCATTGGATTATCATTTTGGTCATTTTCATCCTTCACGGCTTATTCTAGTCCAATTAGGGTTTTTAACCAATCTTATGCATCCAAAAAGTTCATTTGTATAATTGGATTACCATTTGGGTTATTTTCGTGCTCCTATGATTATTCTTGTCGAATTAGGGTTTTTAAAAAATATTGTGCATCCAATAGTTGTGTTTGTGTCATTGGATTATCATTTAGGTCATTTACATCCTCCTTAAGCTTATTATACTCCAATTAGGGTATTTAAGAAATCTAGTGAATCCAATAAGTTCATTTTTGTCATTGGATTAATATTTTGGTCATTTTCGTCCTCCCTAGGCTCATTCAATGCTTGTTAGGGTTTCTAACCAATCTTGTGCATCCAATTGGTGTGATTGTGTCATTGGTTGTACATTTAGGTCAGTTTCATCCTCCCTTTGGTTATTACTTTCCAATTAGAGTATTAACCAATCTTGTGCATCTAATTTGGGTGTTTGTGTAGTAGGATTAACATTTAGGTCGTTTTCGTCCTCCCTAGGCATATTCTTGTCCAATTAGGACTTTAAAGCAATCTAGCGCATCCAATAGGGGTGTTTGTGTCTTTAGATTAACAGTTAGGTCATTTTCGTCCTCCCTAGGCTTATTCTTGTCCAATTATGGATTTTAACAAATCTTGTGCATCCAATAGGCGTGTTTGTTTCATTGGATTAACATTTAGGTCATTTTCATTGGATTAACATTTAGGTCATTTTTAAGCAATTTTGTGCATCTAATAGGTGTGTTTTTGTCGTTGGATTAACATTTAGGTCATTTTCGTCATCCCTTGACTCATTATAGTCCAATTAGGGGTTTTAACCAATCTTGTGCATCCAATTGGTGTGTTTGTGTCATTGGATGAACATAGAGGTCATTTTCGTCCTACCTTGGCTTATTCCTATCGAATTACGTTTTTAACCAATCTTGTGCATCTAATATGCGTGGATATTAAATTGGATTAAAATATAAGTCATTTTCTTCCTCCCTATGCTTATTCTTGTGCAATTAGGGATTTTAACCATTGTTGTGCATCCAATAGGTGTGCTTGTTTCATTGAATTCACATTTCGGTCATTTACATCCTCCTTAGGCTTTTTCTAGTCCAATTAGGGTGTGTAAGACATCTTGTGAATCCAATAAGTTTATTTGTGTCATTTGATTAACATTTCGGTCATTTTCGTCCTCCCTTGGCTTATTTTAGTCCAATTAGGGTTTTTAACCAACCTTGTGTATCCAATTGTTATCTTTGTTTCATCCTCCTTAGGCATCCAATAAGTACCTTTGAATCATTACTTAACATTTAGGTCAATTTCGTCCTCCCTAGGCTTATTCTTGTCCAACTAGGATTTTTAACCAATCTTGTGCATCCAATTGGTGTATTTGTGTCATTGGATTAACATTTAGGTCATTTAAATCCTCCTTAGGCTTATTCTAGTCCAATAAAGGGTTTTTGAAACAATCTTGAGCATCCAATAAGTTCATTTGTGTCATTGGATTAAAGTTTAGGTTATTTTCATCCCCATAGGCTTATTGTAGTTCAATTAGGGTTTTTAACCAATCTTCTGCATCCAATAGGTGTGTTTGCATCATTGGATTAACATTTATGTCATTTTCATCCTCCTCAGGCTTATTCTAGTCTAATTACAGTTTTTAAGCAATCTTCTGCATCCAATTGGTGTGTTTGTGGTTTGGATTTACATTTAGGCCATTTTCATCCTCCCTAGGCTTATTCTTGTTAAATTTTGTATTTTAAGCAATCTTGTGCATCCAATAGGTGTGTTTTTGTATAATTGGATTAACATTTAGGTCATTTTCATCCTCCCTAGCGTCATTCTACTCCAATTAGGGTTTTTAACCAATGTTGTTCATCCACTTGGTGTGTTGGTGTCATTGGAGGGACATATAGGTTATTTTCATCCTCCATTGGCTTATTCTTGTCCAATTTGGTTCTTAACCAATCTTGTGCATCTAATATGTGTGTTTGTTAAATTGGATTAACATTTATGTCATGTTCGTTCTCCCTAGGCTTATTCTTCTACAATTAGGGATTTTAACCAATATTGTGCATCCAATAGGTGTGTTTGTTTCATTGGATTAACATTTAGGTCATTTTCATCCTCCTTAGGCTTTTTCTAGTCCAACTATGATTTTTAAGAAATCTTGTGCATCTAATAAGTTTATTAGTGTCATTTAATTAACATTTAGGTCATATTCGTCCTCCATAGTCTTATTCTTGTCCAATTATTGATTTTAACCAATCTTGTGCATCCAATACGTGTGTTTGTGTCTTTGGATTAATATTCAGTCCATTTTAATCCTCCTTAGGCTTATTCTAGTCCAATTAGGGTTTTACCGAATCTTGTGCATCCAATAAGTTGATTTTTGTCATTGGATTAAAATTTACATCATTTTGGTCGTCCATGGGCTTATTGTTGTCCAATTAGGATCTTTAACCAATCTTATACATCCAATAGGTGTGTTTGGGTCATTGGATTTACATTTAGATCATTTTCATCCTCCTTAGGCTTCTTCTAGTCCAATTAGGGTCTTTAAGCAATTTTGTGCATCCAATAAGTTCATTTGTGTCATTGGATTAACATTTAGGTCATATTTTTTCTTCCCTTGGTTTATTCTTGTCCAATTACGGTTTTTAAGCAGTCTTGTGCTACCAATACGTTCATTTGTGTAATTGGATTAACATTTATGTCATTTTCGTCCTCCCTAGGCTTATTCTTGTCCAATTTGGGTTTATTTGCTTATCTTGTGTATCCAATAGGTATGTTTGTGTCATTGGAGTAACCTTTAGGTCATTTTCGTCCTCCCTAAGCTTATTCTTGTCCAATTAGGGTTTTTAACCAATATGGCACATCCAATAGGTGTGTTTGTATCTTTGGATTAACATTTAGGCCATTTTAAACCTCCTTAGGCTTATTCTAGTCCAATTAGAGTTTTTAATCAATCTTGTGCATCCCAGAAGTTCATTAGTGTCATTTGATAAAAATTTAGGTCATTTTTGTCCTCCCTAGGCTTATTGTTATCCAATTAGGGTTTTTAACCAATCTTGTGCATCAAATAGGTGTGTTTGTGTCAATGGATTAACATTTACGTCATTTTCATCCTCCTTAGCCTTGTTCTTGTCCAATTAGGGTGTTTAAGCAATCTTTTGTATCCATTTAGTGTGTTTGTGTCATTGGATTAACATTTTGGTCATTTTCATCCTCCCTACGCTTCTTATTGTCCAATTAGGGGTTTTAAGCAATCTTGTGCCTCCAATTGGTGTGTTTGTTTCATTGGATTAACATTTAGGTCATTTTCATCTTCCTTAGGCTTATTCTTGTCCAATTAGGGTTTTTAAGCAATCTTGTGCATCCAATTGGTGTGTTTGGGTCATTGGATTAACATGTAGGTCATTTTCGTTCTCCCTTGGCTTATTCTAGTCCAATTAGGTTTTTAACCAAACTTATGCACCCAATTGGTGTGTTTGTGTCATTTGATTAATATTTAGGTCATTTTCGTCAACTCATAGCTTATTCTAGTTCAATTAGGCTTTTTATCCAATCTTGTGCATCCGATAAATTCATTTGTGTCATTGGATTAACATTTAGGTCATTTTCTTCCTTTACAGGCTAATTCTTGTCCAATAAGGGTTTTTAAACTATCTTGTTCATCCAATTAGTGTGTTTGTGTAATTGGATTAACAATTAGGTCATTTTTTTCTCCCTAGGCTTGTTTTTGTCCAATTAGGGTTTTTAACCAATCTTGTGCATCCAATAATTTCAATTGTGTCATTGGATTAACATTTAGGTTATTTTTCTGCTCCTTAGGGTTATTCTTGTCCTCTTAGGGTTTTTAACCAATCTTGTGCACCTAGTTTGTGTGTTTGTGTCATTGGACTAACAATTAGGTGATTTTCGTCCTCCCTTGGCTTATTCTCGTCCAATTAGGGTTTTAAACCATAGTTGATCATCAAATAAGTTCATTTGTGTCATTTGATTAATATTTCGGTCATTTCCGTCCTCCCTAGAGTTATTCAAGTCCAATTAGGATTTTTAACCAATCTTGTGCATCCAATAGGTGTGCTTGTGTCGTTGGATAACTATTTTGGTCATTTTCGTCCTCCCTAGGCTTATTATTTTCAAATTATGGTGTTTAAGCAATCTTGCATATCCAATACGGGTCTTTGTGTCTTTGGATTAACATTTAGGTCATTTTCATTCAGCTTAGCGTTATTCTTGTTCAATTAGGATTAATATTTTGGTCATTTTCGTCATCCTTTGGCTTACTCTAGTCCAATTAAGGTTTTTAACCATTCTTGTGCATCCAATAAGTTCAATTGTTTCATTGGATTAACATATAGGTCATTTTTGTCCTCCCTAGGCTTATTCTTGTCCAATTAGTGTTAGTAACCAATCTTGTGCATCCAATAGTTTTATTTGTGTCATTAGATTAATATTTTAGTCATTTTTGTCTTCCCAACGCTTATTCTAGTCCAATTAGTGTTTTTTTAACCAATGTTGGGCATCTAATAATTTCGTTTGTGTCATTTGATGAACATTTAGATTTTTTTCATCCGCCCTAGGTGTATTCTAGTCCAATTAGGATTTTTAACCAATCTTGTGCATCCAATAGGTGTGTTTGTGTCATTGGACAACCATTTAGGTCATATTCGTTCTCCCTAGGCTTATTCTTGTCCAATTAGGGTGTTTAACCAGTCTTGTGCATCCAATACATGTGTGTGTCACTGGATTAACAATTAGGTCAATTTTTTCCTACCTAGGATTATTCTTGTCCAATTAGGGTTTTTAACCAGTCTTGTGCATCCAATAGGTGTATGTGTTATCAGATAAACATTAAGGTCATTCTCGTCCTCCCTAGGCTTATTCTGTTTCCAATTAGGGTTCTCAATTATTCTTGTGCATCCTCCTTAGGCTTATTGCAGTCCAATTAGAGTTTTTAAGCAATCTTGTGCATCCAATAAGTTCATTTGTGTCATTCGATTAACATTTATGTATTTTCATCCTCCCTAGGCTTATTCTTGTCCAATAAGGGTTTATAACCAATCTTGTGCATCCAAAAGGTGTTTTGTGTCATTGGATTAACATTTAGGTTATTTTCTTCATCCTTAGGCTTATTCATTTGTTTCATTTGATTAATATATGGTTATTTCCGTCCTCCCTAGGCTTATCCTTGTCCAATTAGAGGTTTTTAAGCAATCTTGTGCATCTAATAAGTTCATTTGTGTTATTGGATTAACATTTAGGTCATGTTGGTTCTCTCTAGGCGTATTCTAGTCCAACAAGGGTTCTTAACCCATCTTGTGCATCCAATAGGTAAGTTTGTGACATCAGATGAACATTTTTGTCCTCACTAGATTTATTCTTACCCAAAAAATGTTTTTAACCCATCTTGTGCATCGAATAGGTGTGTGTGTCATTGGATTAATATTTTGGTTTTTTTCGTCCTCCCTAGGCTTATTCTTATCAAATATGTGTGTTATTGACATTGGATTATCATATTTGTCATTTTCGTCCCCCCCAAGCTTATTCTTGTCCCATTATGGTTTTTTACAAATCTTGTGCATCCAATAGGTGTATTTGTGTCATTGGATTAACATTTAGATCATTCTTGTCCTCCCAAGGCTTATTCTTGTCCAATTAGGGTTTTTAAACAATTTTGTGCATCCAATATGTACGTTTGTGTCATTAAATTAACATTTAGGTCTTTTTCTTCATCCATAGGCTTATATTAGTCCGATTAGGGTTTTAAGCCATTTTTTGCATCTAATAAGTTCATTTGTGCTATTGGATTAACATTTACGTCATTTCCGTCCTCGCAACACTTATTTTAGTCCAATTTGCGGCTGTTAACCAATCTTTTACATCTAATAAGTTCATTTGTGTAATTGGATTAACATGTAGGTCATTTTCGTCCTCCCTAGGCTTATTCTTGTCCAATTATGGTTATTAACCAACTTGTGCGTCCAATAAGTGTGTTTTTGACATTGGATTAACATTTAGGTCATTTTTGTTCTCACTTAGTTTATTCTTGTCCAATAAGGGTTTTTAACCAATCTTGGGCACCCAATAGGTGTGTGTGTCATTGGATTAATATTTTGGTTTTTTTCGTCCTCCCTAGGCTTATTCTTATCCAATTAGGGTTTTTAACTAGTCTTCTACATCCAATATGTGTGTTATTCACATTGGATTATTATATTAGTCATTTTCGTCCTCCCTAGGCTTATTCTTGTCCCATGATGGTTTTTTACAAATCTTGTGCATCCAATAGGTGTGTTTAGGTCATTGAATTAACGTTTAGGTCATTGTTGTCCTCCCAAGGCTTATTGTTGTCCAATTAGGGTTTTAAAACAATCTTGTGCATCCAATATGTGCGTTTGTGTCATTCAATTAACAATAAGGTCACTTTCTTCATCCATAGGCTTATTCTAGTCCGATTAGGGTTGTTAACCATTTTTTTGCATCCAATAAGTTCATTTGTGTTATTGGATTACCATTTACGTTATTTCCGTCCTCGCAACACTTATTTTAGTCCAATTTGCTGTTGTTAACCAATCTTTCTCATCTAATAAGTTCATTTTTGTCATTGGATTAACATTTAGGTCATTTTCGTCCTCCCTAGGCTTATTCTTGTCCAATTACGGTTATTAACCAACTTGTGCGTCCAAATAGTGTGTTTTTGACATTGGATTAACATTTAGGATATTTTTGTCCTCACTAGGTTTATTCTTGTCCAATAAGGGTTTTTAACCAATCTTGTGCATCCAATAGGTATGTGTGTCATTTGATTAATATTTTGGTCATTTTCGTCCCCCTAGGCTTATTCTTTTCCAATTAGGGTTTTTAAGAAGTCTTGTGCTTCCAATAACTTCACATGTGTCATTGGATTATCATTTATGTTATTTTTGTCTTACCTAGGCATATTTTTGTCAATTTTGGGTTTTTAACCAATGTTGTGCTTCCAATTGGTGTGTTTGTTTCATTGGATTAACAATTAAGTTGTTTTTGTCCTCCCTAGGCTAATTCTTGTGCAATTAGGGTTTTTAAACAATCTTGTGCAGCTAATATGTGCATTTGTGTCGTTGGATTAACATTTAGATCATTTTCTTCATCCCTAGGCTTATTCTAGTCCAATTAAGGTTTTTAACCATTATGTTGCATCCAATAAGTTCATTTGTTATTGGATTAAAATTTAGGTAATTTTCGTCCTCCCAACGCTTTTTCTAGTCCAATAAACGATTGTTAACCAATCTTGTGCATCTAATAACTTCATTTGTGTCATTGGATTAACATTTAGGTCATTTTCGTCATTCTTAGTCTTATTCTACTCCAACTAGGGTTTTTAACCATTCTTGTGCATCCAATAGGTGTGTTTGTGTCATTGGATTAACATTTAGGTCATTTTCGTCCTACCTAGGCTTTTTCTTGTGAAATTAGAGTTTTTAACAAATCTTATGCATCCAATAGGCGTCTTTATGTCATTGGATGACCATTTAGGTCATTTTTGTCCTCCCTAGAATTATTCTTGTCTAATTAGGGGTTTTAGACAATCTTGTGCATCCAGTAGTTGTGTGTGCCATTAGATTAATATTTAGGTCATTTTCGTCCTCCGTAGGCTTATTCTTGTCTAGTTAGGGTTTTTAACCTACATTATGCATCCACTAGGTGTGTTTGTTTCGTTGGATTAACATTTATGTCATTTTCCTCCTCCGTAGGCTTATGCTTGTCGAATTTAGATTTTTTACCAATCTTGTGCATCCAATAGGTTTGTTTGTGTAATTTGATTAATATTTTGGTCATTTTCGTCATCCTTTGGCTTATTCCAGTCCAATTAAGGTTTTTAACCATTCTTGTCCAATTAGTGTTATTGGATTAACATACAGGTCATTTTCGTCCTACCTAGGCTTATTCTTGTCCAATTAGTGTTATTGGATTAACATACAGGTTAGGTCATTTGCATCCAATAGATTTATTTGTGTCATTAGATTAATATTTTGGTCATTTTCGTCTTCCTAACGCTTATTCTAGTCCAATTAGAGATTTTTTTAGCAATCTAGGGCATCTAATAATTTCGTTTGTGTCATTTGATGAACATTTAGGTTATTTTCGTCAGCCCTAGGGGTATTCTAGTCCAATTAGGGTTTTACACCAATCTTGTGCATCCAATAGGTGCATTTGTGTCATGAGCTGACTAGTAAGGTCATCTTCGTTCTCCCTAGGCTTATTCTTGTCCAATCAGGGTCTTTAACCAGTCTTATGCATCCATTACGTGTGTGTGTCATTGGATTAACATTAGGTCAATTTTGTCCTCCCCAGGCTTATTCTTGTCCAATTAGGGTTTTTAACCAGTCTTGTGCATCCAATAGGTGTGTGTGTCATTGGATTAACATTTAGGTCATTATCGTCCTCCTTAGGCTTATTCTTTTCCAATTAGGGTTTAAAATCAATCTTGTGCATCCTGCTTAGGCGTATTGTAGTCCAAATAGAGTTTCAAGCAATCTCGTGCATCCAATAAGTTGATTTGTGTCATTGGATTAACATTTATGTATTTTCATCCTCCCTGGCTTATTCTTGTCCAATAAGGGTTTATAACCAATCTTGTGTATCCAAAAGGTGTTTTGTGTCATTGGATTAACATTTAGGTTATTTTTGTTCTTCCTTAGGCTTTTTGTTATGCAGTTAAGGTTTTTAACCATTCATGTGCATTCAATATATTCATTTGTTTCATTGGATTAATATATCGGTTTTTTCGTCCTCACTAGGGTTAACCAATCTTGTGCATCTAATAAGTTCATTTGTGCTATTGGATTAATATTTAGGTGATTTTGGTTCTCCCTAGGCGTATTCAAGTCCAACTAGGGTTATTAATCCAACTTATGCATCCAGTAGGTAAATTTGTGCCATCAAAAGAACATTTAAGTTATTTTCGTTCTCCATAGGCTTATTCTTGTCTAATTAGGATTTTTTTGGAATATTCTGCATCCAATATGTGGTTTTTTGACATTGGATTATCATATTTGTCATTTTCGCCCCCCCCCCCCAGACTTAGTCTTGTCCCGTTATGGATTTTTTACGAATCTTGTGCATCCAACTGGTGTGTTTGTGTCATTGGATCAACATTTAGGTCATTCTTGTCCTCCCAAAGCATATTCTTGTCCAATTAGGGATTTTAAACAATCTTGTGCATTCATTATGTGCGTTGGTGTCATTGAATAAACATCTAGGTCATTTTCGTCCTCCCAACAATTATTCTAGTCCAATTAGCGGTTCTTAACCAATCTTGTGCAACTAATAAGTTCATTTGTGTCATTGGATTAACATTTAGGTCATTTTTGTCCTCCCTAGGTGTATTCTAGTCGAATTAAGGTTTTTAACCAATCATTTGCGTCTAATAGGTAAGTTTGTGTCATCAGATGAACATTTAGGTCATTTATGTCCTCCCTAGGCTTATTCTTGACCAATTACGGTTATTAACCAACTTATGCATCCAATAAGTGTGTTTTTGACATTGGAGTAACATTTAGGTCGTTTTTGTCCTAACTAGGTTTATTCTTGTCCAATTCGGGTTTTTAACCAATCTTCTGCATCTAATATTTGTGTTTGTGTCATTGGATTAACATTTAGGGTTTTTAACCTATCTTGTGCATCCAATAGGTGTATGTGTCATTGGGTTAATATTTTGGTCATTTTCGTCCCCCCTAGACTTATTCTTGTCCAATTAGGGTTTTTAAGTCATCTCGTGCTTCCAATAAGTTCATTTGTGTCATTGGATTATCATTTAGGTCATTTTCGTCCTACCTAGGCATATTCTTGTCCAATTTGGGTTTTTAACCAATCTTGTGCTTCCAATTGGTGAGTTTGTTTTATTGGATTAACATTAAACTCGTTTTTTTCCTCCCTAGATTTATTCTTGTCCAATTAGTGTTTTTAAACAATCTTGTGCAGCTAATGTGTGCGTTTGTGTCGTTGGATTAACATTTAGGTCATTTTCTTCATCCCTAGGGTTATTCTAGTCGATTAGGGGTTTTAACCATTCTTTTGCATCCAATAAGTTTATTTTTGTTATTGGATTAACATTTAGGTAATTACCGTCCTCCCAACGCTTATTCTAGTCCAATTAGTGGTTGTTAACCAATCTTGTGCATATAATAAGTTCATTTGTGTCATTGGATTAACATTTAGGTCATTTTCGTCATCCTTAGGCTTATTCTAGTCCAATTAGGGTTTTTTAACCATTCTTGTGCATCCAAGAAGTTCATTTGTAGTATTGGATTAACATCTACGTCATTTTCGTCCTCCCTAGGCTTATTCTTGTCCAATTAGCGTTTTTAACCAATCTTGTGCATCCAATAGGCTTGCTTATGTAATTTGATTAATATTTAGGTCATTTTCGTCATCCTTAGGCTTATTATAGTCCAATTAAGGTTTTTAACCATTCTTCGGTTCTTAATCAATCTTGTCCTCCCTAGGCTTATTCTTATTATAGTCCAATTTGATTAATATTTAGGTCATTATCGTCCTCCCTAGGCTTATTCTTTTTCCAATTACGGTTCTTAATCAATCTTGTCCATCCTCCTTAGGGTTATTGCAGTCCAATTAGAGTTTTTATGCAATCTTGTGCATCTGATAAGTTCATTTGTGTCACTAGATTAACATTTATGTATTTTCATCCTCCTTAGGCTTATTCTTGTCCAATAAGGGTTTATAACCAATCTTGTGCATCCAAAAGGTGTTTTGTGTCATTGGATTAACATTTAGGTCGTATTCTTCATCCTTAGGCTTATTCTTATCCAATTAAGGTTTTTAACCTTTCTTGTGTATTCAATATATTATTCATTTGTTTCATTTGATTAATATATTGTTATTTTCGTCCTCCCTAGGCTTATCCTTGTCCAATTAGGGTTTTTTAAGCAATCTTGCGCATCTAATAAGTTCATTTGTGTTATTGGATTAACATTTAGGTCATGTTGGTTCTCCCTAGGCGTATTCTAGTCCAACTAGGGTTCTTAACCCATCTTGTGCATCCAATAGGTAAGTTTGTGACATCAGATAAACATTTCGGTTTTTTTCGCCCTCCCTAGGCTTATTCTTATCCAATTAGGGTTTTTAACTAGTCTTCTGCTTCCAATATGTGTGGTTGTGGAAATTTTAATTGGTGTGAATAAATATGTTTGAGTATGCTCTGTGTTGTGTCTGAAAAATCATTAGTGTTAAATGAGTATTAAAAATGGGGAATCTTTTAATAGCTGCATTTAGTTAATGATTGTGGTGAAAAGAGTCAGAGTATGCTCATGCATTTCATAGTACATGGTGACCGTGATGGGCCACGGGATGATGCCATGTGAATTGTTGGTTCATCTTATCCTTGCGGGGATTATCGCGTCGTGCTGATTTGTGAGAGATTGCACTCTAGAATGTGCTGATCTGTGAGCAATTGCACTCTAGAAAATTGTGCTGGTATGTGAGCAACTGGACTCTTGTATGTCGTGCTGGTCTGTGAGAGACTGCACGCTAGTAAATCGTGCTGATCCGTGAGTACTGGTCTGTGAGAGACTGTACAATTATGATTTACGCCCCTCAATGAGGGTTTTGGTTTGAAATTCCAAAATCATGCATTTTGGCATATACGCATTGCATTACGGTGCTCGGCATGCGTGTCATGTTTGTTATACTTTGACGATTGTATATACATATTCGGTTGTTGTTGTGATTTGTTGTAATTGCTTTGAGGTGTAAAGTTGGGTTGATTAAGTTTTGATGTATTTATGTGTTCATAATTGATTTAATGAATATTTGATGTGTGATTGAGATGTGAATTTGTGGAGATTAATTTGGTGTTAATTATGTGTTCATAATTGATAATATTAATGTTTGAAGTGTTGATTGATTCAGAGCCATTTTAGAATTGAAAATCTGCATTTTCTCAATTGTATTCGGCTATGACAATGCAGTGTGTCAAAACTTCATTTTTCAACGTTGTTTATGCATTTTTGGACATAGGAAAACCCTTTCAAGGAGTATGCTAAGACGAAAGGTTCTTTTGAGCATTTGAAAATATAAGAATTTTGCTATGTAATATTTGTTATTTTCGGTTGGTGACCTTTACAATTATTGTGGAAATCTGAGCTTTGCCCTCATATGAGAAACAGGATCATCCTACCGGTTAGTACCCTGGAGATGGGAAAGTAGTTAATCATACTTGACTGAAGCTGTGTCAGGAGGATCTTGCGGGGTGCGTGGAGATCACCCGGGTTGTGTAGTTTTTGTAGTATGATCGGATTAGGTGGTTGTATAGGGACTAGAAGTCTTTCTTTTGGGATGTGTTTATTTTAATTTGGAAGACTGTACCTATACCAATATTGTCAGCTTGACATTTTATTTTCGATGGGTTCCATGTACCACTTTTGATGCGTAAATACTTTGGATTCGTATTTCAAAAACTATTTCGCTGCTTGTAAATTATGTTGACTTATTTGTCGTTGTGTTATGACTTAAATATTTATCCAAAAGTTTTTTCTTTGTTTAAAAAAAAAATACATTCGCGATGTTAAAAATCGGGGTGTTACAATGATAGTTAAAAAAAATGAAGATTTATATGCATTAGTGGTTATTAGAGAACTATTTATTTTACAACCTAGGCACAAGCATCTTCTCTAGATTAAAAATCAAAACCAAACTCATAAGCAGAGAAAACTCAAAACAAACTTGTTCATTGATAATTGAAAGGGTACAAGTGCAACATTTTTCTCTATATTTGAAATACATTGTTTCTATCGCTCTCGGTTAATTAAACCATTCATTGTTTCAATCAAACTATTACAATGTTGAATGGAAGTAATAATCTCATTCTTTTATCCTTGTCTTATGTTCTGCTACGACTCTCTCCAACTACTGTTTCAAATCTTCCAATTGTCCTTTTGCATTTCTCTCATTAACTTCTGAATCTTTCAACCATTTTCTCAATTTCTCAACCTCTGCTTGTGCTTAGTCTCTTTCTTGTCTTTTCAAACATAAAGACTCGTTAGAGGCCCTTAACACACACACGCACACCCACACGCGTGTATATATATATATAGATAACAACTACAAGAAAATAACTAATAAACAATAAAGGCATAAAGCAAAGAAAATGAAAGGACAAATAAATATAAAAAATAAAAAAGAATTGTACAATTGATTATGTTAAGCTTGAGTCTCTAAGGGTCTCTAGTGGAGTTTTCAGTTGTCATGGCCTAAAATTTCGAGTGCTTATTGAATTCAATTAAGTCGCCACAAAAGTGGGAAATCCTTAAAAATAGAAAAATAATATTTGAAATCAAATTTTGAGTTTGGAAATTGATTATACGTAGGGAATGCATTAGCACCCTACGACAACCGTTAAAATACGATTATCTATAATTAATTATGCAAAATTAACTTTAACTTGTTATTTATTCACCTCCAATTGTTGATTGAATTTGCTGGAATCCTTCTTTTGTTGCCACTTGGCTTGCTTATCCTCTTGCATCCTCTTTAGATTTTCCACACCAATGTAACTCTTGTACAATAGAGATGAGTAGTTTCTAATCTACAAATGTCTTGTGTTGCCTTTGATTTCTGGCCTCAAACCTCATTCGAACTGGTTAATCTTCCACTCTTTATCTAGTGCATATTAAACATCTGATGAAAATCTAGCCAATTCTTCCAACTTGACCACATACTCTATGATTAACATGTCTACTTGTTGTAGGTGGACAAACTCTAATTCCTTCCTTCTAGAACTCTTTTGGATAATATTTATCTAAGAAAGTTGACTCAAAGTTCTCTAAATCCAATGGTGTTCCTAGATTCAACAAATGAGCCTTTCCTCCCTTTCACTAATGCTCTGCCCCACCCTTTAGTAGGCGAGCAACAAATTTTACCTTTTATTCCTCTAAACACTGTAGTGACTCAAAAATCTTCTCCACCTCTAAAATTTAATCTTAGGCTTTAATTGGGTCATGGCTTCCCTTAAATACTGGAGATTGCAACTTAAGAAAATCATAAAAAGTTATGTTGACTGCATGGTTGCCACCCCCAAGTTGTGCCATATGTTGAACCAAGTTGGTGGTAGCCATTGCTTGGAGTTGAATAGCTTCCAGTATATGTTGTGCCATATAGTCTTTTTGCATCATTGTCCTTTTTCATCATTCCAGTTATAAGAACACACATGCATGTTAAGGTCATCATGTGTTTGTTAGGGTTTTTCAATCTTCATCGTCTTATTTATCCTAAAACTCATAAATTCAACATCTTATGCATCCTCTTCTTTATTATCTTTCATCATCTTATAGTCCTCGTTCAACATCTTACTTTCCTATCCACAGTTAACGACCATTCAAAATATCAAACCAAACACAATAAAAAATTGAAATATATATATATAACCAAGAACAAATTAAACCAAATATCATTCTTCCAAAAATCCATATTTTAAACAAACCAAAAATAGAAAGTCATAAAAATGTAATATAGATCTTGAACTCACAATAAAAGAAAAAAAGATTCTTTTTTAATTCCTTTTTTATTTTCAATAAAAGAAAAGAAAAATGAGTTTTTATTTTGTTAGTATTGTAATGATTCTATTTTTATATGGTTGGTTATCTAAAAAGTTTCTCAATAAAAAAGAAACATCATAAAAAATATTTTAGTTTTAATTTGTTTGAGTTGATGAAAGATATATAGAATAGAAAGAAGATTCTAAATTTTAATTTTTTTTATAAATGAAAAGCCTAATGTTATAAATATAATAAAGCCTAAATGAGCTAACAAAGAAATAAAACTTTATGTAATCTATACTAAATTTAGAAATAACTTAAAGAATGATGGGTGTGATTATTTGTTTATTATATAAATAATTAATAATCAATAATATATATATCAACAATATATATTTATCAATGTCTTTTAAATGAACTCTTTTTTACATGTCACTCCCACATAAAACACAATCCATGTGTCAATCTCTCCACGATTACTTACAAGATAAATTATACGTGTATTACTATCATGCAAGTAAAGGTTGGATACACTCATAAATATAAATTTAAAATGAGTTTAATAGGTATACAATAAGAGTATAAAATTATTTTACATCATAATTAAATAGGAACTTCTATCGTGCTATGTTAGTATATTTTATATCGGGTCTTTTAAAAGTACCATATACTCTAAGTAAGTACCATATACTCTGAACTTTATTTTTATTAGTCGTTAGTGTAAAACTATTTTATATTAAAATATATTTTCTACTTTATATTATTAATATTTATAATATTTATTATTCATTATAGAGAATTATGTATCAATTGATTGTTGTTACAAATCAAACTTTCTTAACAATTATATACAACCAGACATGTCATGTCCACAAACTCATTAATTATTATTTCAAAAACCATTTTAAAATGTCAAAATTATTTGTGTAAAAATGTATTCAAAGTATAAATTAATTAAATTGTAAATTATTTTTTAAAGTGTAAACAACAAAGATTATACCCTGTCGAAAAAAAACTAACTTTACTTTCATGAATTAATATTTTTGACAAATACGGTGATTGAATTAATTAGTTGCTACAAAATAAATACACAAATAATTATTTTCTTGGTTTTATTTTAAAGGTTCATTTGTACTAATATTAATATAATATTAATATAATCTGTACACAATTTAAATCACACAATTATAATATGAGAAATTATGGTTATGAACTTGGACCGAAACATCACCTATACGTACATGAAGAATACTACTATATGTCACAATATCACATTATGACTTCAAATCGTTATTTTCAATCACCAGATACCAAACATGCAATTAAAAAACTCGTGTTAAATGTAGTATTTAAAATTGCCTAAATCATTCGGGTCATATAATTTTAAGACCAATTATTTCCATAATTTTTCTTTCCATTTATTTTATAAATTCCAATTTGAATTCAAATTCAAATTTATGCAGCTTGAACTTCTATGAATTGGCTAAACAATTCTCAGCTTTACTCAGTTGCCTTTTCTATTGTACTCAAATCTCAAAAAACAAAATCCCTATTTTTTATTCAAACAATGATTGAGTTATTTTTACCATCAACTTCAATGGATGCAAATCCCAAGTGGAATTGCAATGTTACTAATTTTGTTCATGATTTATTTTTGTTTCTTAGGATTGTTAGAGTGTGGCTAGTGTCAGATTCAAAATTATTTGTGATTGAGTTATTTCATTCATAAATTGACAATTAACAATAAATATATATAATATTTATTGTTGTTTTTCGTTCTCCGGACTCTCCAATAAATGGTATCGAAGTGTTGATTCGCCTTGGTGCAAGAGTATGAGTGGGAGATCCTAGTATGGATCAAGTCTAGGTGACTTGCATATGAAGGAGTGATCGTTGAAATTCAATTATGAGTGGTTAGTCTCACATATTGACTAGGAATTGAAGAAATGTTGAATATATAAGAAATGTGACTCATATAACTAATACCTTAAAATTTTGAGTGAAGAGGTGGTGTCAAGATTTCTTAGAGATTCCAAGTTCGTGTTTTTCTCATTTTAGTCCATAGAGTTTTTTTCTTCAATTTAAACTCAATAAGTTTAATTTAGTTTTAAAATCATGTGTCGTTAATTACAGTTAAAAAAAAGTTTAAGCGGAAAACAGATGAATAAATTAAATAATTAAGTAATTAAATTAATTAAAATAGGAATAAAAAAAGTAAATGAAGGAAAATTGAAGGTCTTATGCTTTAGTCAATTCATCCAAAATCAGAAATAGGTTTGGAGATTAATTAGGCCGGTTCACTCCTACTTTCTTTATCATCGCATAATCATTATCATATCACTAATATCGCATCACCATCATCACATCACCATATTCGAATCATCATCATTGCATCACCATCTTCAAATCATCACTGTCATCTTTGAATCTTCACTTGCTTCTTCTTCGTTCAACTATGGCATGATCTTCGTTTGCTACAAACTCAACTAGTTTTCAATTTCTTGAATGTGATTGTTGAAAAGAAATGTATTAATTCATTGTTAACACTGATAAAATCCTAAACGGTGATTTTGGACATGTCATCATTGGGATGTGAGTAATTATTTTTAAATATGTTATTTTTATATTTATTATTTGTAGTTATATTTTATATTTACTAAGTTTAAGTTTAATTGTTTTAGTTTTTGTTTGTAAATCCTTTATAATTTTCAATTTTTTATTGGTAATGCGATGATGGAGATTCGAAGATGATGATTCGATGTTGGTGATATAGTAATAGTAATGCAATGATAGAGAAAGGAAGATAGAAGTCTAATCCCCAAACTTATTTTTGATTTTTGTTGTAAGGACTAAAACAAAGCAATTTCAACTTTTCTTCATTTCTTCTTTTTTAATCAATTTAACTACTTAATTTAATTTGTTTAATTATTTAATTTATTTCTCTGTCACATTACTCCTCCATTTTCCACGTAAGTGCTTTTTAAGAGTAACTTAATGACACATATAATTTTAAAACTAAATTGAACTAACATGATTTAAATTGAAGAAAAAAAAATCTACATAAATGAAAATGAGGTACTGTACATTCCAACACACACCCCAACACTTAAGTTATTCATTTTATAATAAATTATTCATTTTATTTGAGTTAGTAATTTTATAAGAATGATAAGAGAATGTTTATGATTCATATATTTTTAATTTTTAAAATATTATAAAAACATATAAAATATTTGGAGAAATTAGTTAAACCTTTCACAACTCTCTTCCAGTACATTTTTTAAGTTCCTCCTAATTAGGGAAATTTTGTATTAGTAAGAAAAATAAACTCCTCAAAGCTCTTTTCTCCCCCTACCCTATATTGTTTCAATTTCCTCTTTCCTTTTATACAAAGCCTTACCCTCGTCTCTCCTTCTAAACTCTTGTACATATTACAAAAAAATATTCATAATAATTTTAGACAACTATTATTTCTTTGTCTTGCATAATTTGAGACAATTATTATTGGATATACTATTGAGGGATTAAAGAGAATTAATCCAACTATCTACATGTATAGGATACTACATGAAGATGCCTATAAATCCTCTATTGAGCATCAAAGGAGGTTAAACCCTAACACCCTAACATGAAAGTAGTTGTAACAAAAAAGGTACTTAAACTCCTATATGTCAGGATAATTTACTCAATCTCTGTTAGTAAATGGGTTAGTCTCGTTCAAGTAATTCCTAAAAAGGAAGGTGTCACTTTTGTTAAAGTTGAAAAAAATAAATTCATTGGAACTAGAACAATTATGGGGTGAAGGATATGTATGGTTTAATAAAATTGAACTAAGGAACTCATAAAGATCACTTTTCTCTTCGCTTTATTGATCAAATGTTAGCAAAACATTCACATTTTTTCTATTTGGATGGTTATTCTGGTTTTTTCCAAATTCCTTTTCATCCTAGCGACCAAGAGAAAAGCATGTTTACTAGTCCTTATGACACTGATGTTTATAGAAGAGTGTCATTTAGTTTGTGAAATGCCCCTGCAACCTTTCAACATTACATGATGTCAATTGTTTCTGATTTTATTGAGGATATGATGGAATTATTCATAGATGACTTTCTGTGTATGGATCTAGTCTCAATAATTGTTTGGTGAATCTCGAAAAGGTACTTGAAAGATGTAAACAAGTTAATCTTGTGTTAAATTGAGAGAAATGCCACTTTATGGTTAGAGAAAGAATTATTCTTGGGGCATATAAGATTTTACCGTCGATCATTAACGATTTTTCTAAATTTATTGAGTCTCTAACCAGTCTACTCCTAAAGAATGTAGCTTTTGTCATTGATGAATTTTGTATTGAGTCATGTTGCAGGTTAAAAGAAGCATTGATATTCATTTGAAATCATTTGTGATGCTAGTGATTTTGCTATAGGTGTAGTGTTAGGGCAAAGAAGAAACAAGAAAGTCCATGCTATCTATTATGCCAACATGACTTTGGGTGAAGCTTAAGTTAACTATGCCACAATTGAGAAAAAGCTATTGGAAATAGTGTTTGTCATTGACAAACTTCACTCTTATTTGGTGGGATCGAAGCTAATTGTCTACACAAACCATGCAACCATCAAATATCTCTTGAGCAAGAAAGATACCAAACCGAGGTTGATTCGATGGATACTACTTCTCCAAGAGTTTCATACAGAAATTCAAGAAAATAAGGGGATTAAAAATGTGGTGGCCGATCATCTCTCAAGGCTACATAAAATAAAAGAAAATGAGTTGTCCCACGGATGATTTCTTTCTTAATGAAAAATTGTTTGCTCGTGCACAAATAGAAACACCGTGGTATGCTGATTTTGTGAATTACCTAGTAGTTGGATTACTAATCCCAAATTTGAACTATCAACAAAAGATGAAATGGTTGATGGAGTTTTCGGAAGATGTGTCCTGAAAGAAGAAATGGAAAGCATTATGTTTCACTGTCATTCCTTCGCTTACGACGAACATGCTAGTTCCTCAAAAATTGCAACAAAGATACTTTCAAGCATACTTCTAATGCACCACACTCTTTAAACATGTGCATCACTTTGTGATTCAATGTGATCAATGTCAGTGTATCGAAAACATATCAAAATGAAATGAAATTCCTTTGAATAATATCCTCGAAGTTGAAATCTTCGATGTTTGGGGAGTTGATTTCATGGGACCATTCCCCTTGTCTCTTGGAAATCAATACATCATGTTAGCACTGGTTTACGTGTCCAAGTGGGTGGAAGTTGTGGCTACTCCAACAAATGATGCTAAAGTGGTGATTAAGCTCTTTAAAGAAAATTCAAGTTTTACCAAATAAAATGTTAATAAGATAAAATTTGAAATTGAATTTCACATCACATATTTTTTTAAAAATAAAATTTCGTACAATTTCAACATCAATTTTTATAAACGTAATATTTTTATGTAGGCTAAATAGCACCCGCAGTCCTTTAACTTAATTTCAGTTAACGTTTTAGTCATTTTTTTTTTCTTTTCGATTTGGTCCTTTATTTTAATTTTAAGTGATAATTTGATCTTTTATGTTTTAAAATGTCAACAATGTTATCATTTTTTTTACAAATAATTCATCAAAATTTTTAAATAAAACCCATAAAATTAATAATCATCTTCAATATAACGCAAATTTTATGAAATGCATAACTCAAATATTCAAATAAACTCATATTTTTATCTCCAACAACATCAAATTCATCAAATAAAGAAAAAAAATGAGTTTATTTAAAAATATAAGTTATAAATTTGATGAAATTTGCATTATATTGAAGATGATAATTAATTTTATTAATTTTGCTTGAAAATTTTAATTTTTTGACATTGTTGACATTTTAAAATATAAAAAATCAAATTGTCACTTAAAATTAAAATAAATGAATAAAAAAAAATAAAATGTCACAACATTAACTAAAATTAAGTTAAAGAACCTTTTTCAAAGTTAAATCTTACGAAATATTTTTTGTTTCATAAACAAAACGACAGTAAAAATATATAAACAATTTAATAAAATGACATTGAGTTATATAGTACAATAAATACAAAAAA
>JBBPBS010001012.1:7116128-7189349 GCA_037974835.1 Cicer judaicum
AAAAAAAATAAAAGATCAAAATGAATATTTAGTAAAAGATTTAAGTCAATTTACTATTTATGTAAACAAATCAATTTTATGCATGTATTTATTATTCATAAATGTCTTCTTACTTTCAAATCTTGGGGGAAACATGCAATAATTTTTATTGAATTACCTCTTTTAAGTTTAGTTCAATTTTCACTTATATCTTTGAAGTTTAATTATTTTTTTTTTTTCGATTTTGATCCTTTAAATTACATTCATTTGCTCCATTAATCTTTAAATAATATTAAATTATGTATAAAGTTATTTCAGTTTAAAAACATCATCAAATTACTGTAATAAAAAATATTAAGATCTAATCGAAACATCGCAAGAAATTGACTATTCAAAAGTTCACATGATCAAAAGTTTTTAATTGAATTAATTGTTGTCGAAATTGAAATAAAGATTAATGCGGCAGACAAAATATAACTTAAATGACTAAATTAGAATAAATAACATAGATTATTTAAGTAGAAACTCAATTAATCTTAAAGAATTATACGTGTATTTTTGTTTATAATTTAATTATATTTATGCAAAATATTGATATGTTTATGTGTTTGTTAACTACTTATATATTCACTCATGAATAACTATTGGGGATACTTTTTATTAGAATACATTTTAGGCTTTGAGCATCTATCAAATATATGCTTTCATTTATTGGTTATGAATGATTAAGAAGTCCTTCAGAGAAACATGAGATGATATTACTTTAGTTTGTCAATATAATTTTATTATCTTCTACCATATATCAATTTTATGTGTCAATTGCGGTATATCAATTATGAGCAGTAATTTTTGTGTAATAATAACTTTTTTTTATTTTAATATATATATATATATATTACTTTTATTGTTTGATAATAATAATATTTTGTTTTAAATTTGATTATCATGCATATTAATGTTGTTACTCTTTAATTTGTTCATAATCTTCATCTTTTCATCTAAAGTGTGTTGTTATATTTTATGGTTAATCATTTTCATTTGTGTGTGAATACTTTAAATCAAATAAATAACAAATGTGTGTACATTATTACTATAAATGTATTTCGTGATTTTATACTTAAAAGTATATATTAAACAAAAAATAATTTTTTCTAACAAAATTATTTTAAAAAAAATCTGAAACAAACACCATCTAAACCTTAAAAATGATTTTTGGTTTCAAAGAACATATGTTTTTCTTAAAACAAATACACCTATTATTACCTCTTAAACTGGAATGACTACTAGGTGATTGCTAATAGAACGATTATCAAATATGGAACGATTATCGAATATTGAATCGTTGAATATGAAACGGCTACCGAATATAGAACAACTACTGAGTGATTACCTAATTGATAGACTTTAAAAAAGAAAATAATATTTTTAATAAATAATAATAACAAATAACATTAATAAATAATAAAATATATATAGGTCGGTATGTCAGGTCTAATAGACTTTTTTATAAGCCCGAGTCTAACCTATTTAAATAAATAGGCTTTAAAATTAATATGAGCTTAACATTTTTATTAAATAGGTCAGGCCGGGCCAAACCATAGACCCCTGACGAACAATTTAGCCTATTCTCATCCCTAATGACAATATGATGTCTTTTTCTTCTTATGTACGAGGATCAACTAATTTTCATATTAACTTCCTATATTAGATATTGCAACTGTGTTATCTACTTTTATTTTTAGTAATCTAATCATATAAAATTATATGCATAATATTTTAAATATTATTAATATCATATTAAAAAATTTAAAAACCTATACAAATATTTATAAAATACATAAATACATAAAATCAAATAAACTTAAATATGACTTTTTCTTTAAAAAAATATGACTTTTACGATTATGGTATAATTTAGAGGAAAAAGATATTGTAATTTTTTTTTATGTAATTGCTCGTAACTGTTAAGTATAAAGTTATAAGTGAAATTTATAAAGATGTTTAAATTTTATTTTGTAAGACATGGTGATAAATATAAATAAATTATTTTGACTTTATATTGAATGGTAAATTTAGTTTATAAAATTAAAATTATAATACATCCAAATAGATAGGGTTCAAGTCAAACTCTAGGATTTTGTCATCTATTTGCAATCTTTAAGGTAACATAGTGAATGCTCAACTCTAAAATATCTTTAGGTGTGTTTAGGATTGTTAATTTTATTAAAGATAAGATTTAATTAGTCAACCCTAATTTTGCTACATGTGAAGATAAATAAGTGGTGATTATTAAAAAAAATTCATGTAGGTAACAAATGTGTAAAGACACTCATTATTTAATATTTGAACATTGCATTGAGAGTACTGCTTGCACTTAATTCATATGGTCAAAAGATTATGGATTAATGATGCAGTTAATATCTTGTTTGGACAAGAATTCCCTACCTTTGAATTCCTAGTTTTTGTGACTTTGTTCATATCTCTATCTTAATAACACTTTTTTCTCATCTAAATCATTTTTATTAATTTATTTATTTTATATCTAATTTTGTTTCAAAAATACAATAAAATTACCAAATCACATAACCTCAAAGGTAAGGTAGGGGATCCAATTTCATCTTGTTTGGGTCTTTTAATTTATAAATAAGGATAAATTATGCACGTATCTATAATTCATTATTTATATGTGCCAACTAATGTTATATGTATTTAAAACCTTCAATTATTTGATGGATTTTAATCTACACTATGACGGTAAATATGTGATCAGATTAATTTTCAATGTTTTATCATTGCAATAAAATACCACTAGCAATTAATTATTGTTTAAAGATTTTTTTTTATTAATATTGCATTAGGTAACAACATTGAAAATTGAGTTTGAGAGATAAATATGGTCATAACAATAAAATTGAGTGAAGAAGAATCAATTATAAACCAATTCATATAGTCTTTATAAATGTAGCAATTGTAGCAATTGTATATTCTCATGAGGATATTATTGTTCTTCTTCCAATTAAATTAAGGAAATTGTTTATGAAAATCAAACTCAACACCTTCAAGAACTAGAGCTTCTGGGTGTCAACACTTTTTAGTTGATATTCTTGAAAGACACTATTAGAATAATCATGACACTTGTTGTTCATTATGATATTTTTAAGTTTCATAAGATGAATGTCCATACATTATTTGTAAATGATAACATTTTTAAATTATTATGGTGTAACTAAAGGAAATTTAATGCCAATAGATACAAAGTAAATAATTTGCAATTTGCTATAAACCATATTTGAGTTAATGAATAACTCTTATTATCACTAATAAAGTAGTTATGTTATTTGATTTTGAGATTACTATTGTGGTGAAATGTGGGTATTACAAGGTCACGAGGAGAAAGTTTATGTTCCTAGTTTAATAGGTTGACTTTATTTAGCTAACATTGATATAGACTTGTTATGCAATACCCATTAATCTCTCATGGATGTTTATCAATGAAAGATCTTGGAGATATATTTTTTTTTATTAAACATTATGATACTTAGAGATCATTCTCTAAGTATCTTTGAGTTATATTAATAAAGTTGTAAATATATTATAAAAAAAAGACACTAAATTGGGGGATGCTTCAATCACTAAAAGGAGACTATTATAGTCTCAAATTATGACCATATAAATATCTTGAAATTCAACAAATTAAGTATGTCTCTATGCTTTAGTGTTGGAGAGTTTTATGTATGAACTTATTAAAACGCATCCAAAAAGGGCTTATATATAACAAGATTATTTGCCACATACTTAAACAATTCGAGTTTGAATTGTTGGAAAAGAAAAGCATATGGATTATTTAAGATAAGAATATAGTTTATGCTCACAAATAAGAGATCTAATTATTTGGAGATAATTATTATTTTTGACTTCCATCATATGGATGTCTATATAAAGTGGACACCATAATTTATAAAATTATTGATTTATGGATGTCGTAAAAGATATTGAAAGTCCGCTCAAGTTATATCGTAACATAAATCATCTATATAACGTTTCAACAACAAAATTTTGTATATCGATCTATGAGTCATCAAATACATTGATGTGGTGGTCATTTGAGTTTAATTACGTTATACGTCAATGACAACAACTGCGATAGTCTCATTATTGATGTATGAGGTGAACCATATAGTAAAAAAAAATAAAATTTAGACGTGCACTTAAAGGAACACTGATATAATTATTAAGATAAGTTGTCGATACAGGAGATTGTTGAAAAAAATTTAATATTTAATTATATTTCAATTTTTTTTGAAACAGATATTCGAATATTATTAGTTCGGCAAATATTGTTATATTAATTATGTTAGCTATTTATCTATTAGAAGTCTTAAATGATTATTGATCATATATTATTACCTTATTAGATTTCTATTTTGATAATATATATATAGCTTTCGTACTAAAATATGATTATATATATCTATAATTAAGTATGAAACATGTCTTATGTCTTATATGTAATTAATTATTAGATTAATTCCATCAAAAGCTATATCTATACAGAACAAACTCTCCCCTTTTCACTATAGACAAAGAGTAGGTGAATGGTTACATAATTAAGAAAAAGTTAGGTGAAAAATAATATTTTCTATAGCCAAAAAATATTGCATATTTACCTCATCCATTACGAAACGCGTTAACTCAAGCTATAATAATATAGTGAAACTCAAAAGGAGTACTGTGTATTATAGGAATAATTTGTTCTGAATTCATAAATGGCAAATTTAATGTTATCTATTATAGAAAATATACTACTAATGAAAAGTGATAGAATTTTATACACAAAATTTTTCTATATTCACACTCACGGAATATCAGCGGCCCTTGGATAAGATTGAAGACCTAAATTCAAGTCTGAGTATATTGAATTGTAAAATAAAAATTTATAATTTTTAAAATAAAATTCAATTTTGAACAATGATTACTAAACTTAAATTTGTAAAAAATTCATATTCAAATTTTATATCTATTTATATATATTTTTTAATATAAGTCTAATTTATCATTATAAAATCAATTTATAAGATGCCACAATTGATTATAAAATATTTTTGAACATTATCTCATATTAGTTAATGCGGGACTTCAATTTTTACTAATAATAGAAGTATCGTTGTTTGTTTTATCATTTTTCTACCTTACATGAGATCATCATTTCTTCTGTTGAATGCAATATTAACTCACATTGAAAGACGCTGATGAAAAATATTTTGCATGGTAGTACTGATCGTGTCGGTTAATTGAAAAGTGTCATCTTTTCCAATCCAATTCGGATATAATTTCAAACTTTTCCACCACAAGAAAACAAAATCACAGGTATCAAAGTTGAAAATCCTCAACAACTATTGACTTTTGATACATGAGAGTGCCAAATCATCACTGACTGAAGATTGAGGCATACAGCTGTAAGTGGATTCACTAAGACCATGACTAGTATAAAAGCAGCCGCTCACTCTGTTTTACTCATCGAAACTCAAAAATCACTAACATGGCTTCCTTAAACTTCCTAGTGTTGCTCTTAGTAGCTTTGTTTGTCATCCCTGAGGGGCTTGCCAATTACGAGAAGCCCCCTGAGTATAATCCCCCGATTTATCATCCACCAATAGAGATACCACCTGTGTATAAGCCACCAATTGAGGAACCTCCGTTTTATCATCCACCAGTAGAGATACCACCCGTGTACAAGCCACCAGTGTACCAACCACCAGTGGAGATACCACCCGTGTATAAACCACCATTTGAGAAGCCACCTGTGTATAAGCCACCAGTAGAGAAACCACCTGTGTATAAGCCCCCAGTGGAAAAGCCCCCGATTTACAAGCCACCAGTTGAAAAACCACCAATTTACAAGCCACCGATAGAGTATCCACCAGTTTACAAGCCACCAGTCGAGAAACCACCTGTGTACAAACCTCCAATTGAGCAACCTCCTGTCTACAAGCCACCAGTAGAGAAGCCTCCAGTTTACAAGCCACCAATAGAGAAGCCACCAGTATACAGACCCCCAATTGAGAAGCCACCTGTTTACAAGCCCCCTGTAGAGAAGCCGCCTGTTTACAAGCCACCGGTAGAGAAGCCGCCTGTTTACAAGCCACCGGTAGAGAAGCCCCCAGTTTACAAGCCACCAGTAGAGAAGCCACCTGTGTACAAACCCCCAGTTGAGAAACCCCCTGTCTATAAGCCACCAGTAGAGAAACCGCCAGTTTATAAGCCACCAGTTGAGAAGCCTCCCGTATACAAGCCACCAGTAGAGAAACCGCCTGTGTACAAGCCACCAGTAGAAAAGCCACCGGTTTACAAACCTCCTGTTGAGAAACCACCGGTTTACAAACCACCAGTAGAGAAGCCACCTGTGTACAAACCCCCAATTGAGAAACCTCCTGTTTACACACCACCTGTAGAGAAACCTCCGGTGTACAAGCCACCAATTGAAGAGCCTCCAGTTTATAAGCCCCCAGTTGAGAAACCACCAGTTTACGGGCCTCCATATGAGAAGCCACCTCACTATCCAGGGTATCCTCCATATGATAAGCCACCTCACTACCCAGGGTATCCACCATATGAGAAGCCACCTCACTACCCAGGGTATCCTCCTGCCGATGATGACACTCGTCTCTAAAACTTGTTATATTAAGAAAATGTGAAAAATAAGAGGTATATATAGTTTTCAAAGCAAGGATTATATATCATTGGTATCTTCATTTTAATCCTTTGTTACAATATGCTATTGCTAAGATAAGAATGTAAGTGTAAAATGGTGCTTTTGTACTCCAAATTATGAATAAGAATGTTATGATTTAGATGTCGTGGTGGTTGACTAAATCGTGATACAACATTTTATTAGTTCCGATATTGCTTCAATAGATTGTCCTTAAATAATTCTTGTTAATTTCTTGTCATATCGGTGAGGTGCATGAAAGTTCAGTGAATAAATAAATTATGTCTTATATATTATTTACTAAACTACATTCATCTAAACAAACCTAGAATTCTATGGCATGATACATGGCTTAGTGTGATCTTTCAAGAGAAAAGAATATTGGGTTCAGTGTAGCTTTAGATTCAACTAGGAAATCGTCCTTACGTATTTTGCAAAGTACGTACATCTTAAGACTATTGAGTAATAAAATAGAGTGAATAACCATTTTGTTTCTTTGAGGTAATTTATGATATGACAATATAGTCTTTGTAAATTCAAAAAATTCAGTTCATTTATGAAATTTACACACAATTACAAATTTCGAGCCTAACAATAATGTTATTTATTAGTTGAGTTAAATTTTACGGATAAGTTTTTTTAATTTAACATCACAAATTTTAATATATTTATGTTGATGCAATAATAGAGTAATCAAGAGAACATAAGTCTTTAATTAGTGTTGATGGATATTTCTTAATATAAAGGAAAATTTTGGTGGAGTTAGAGACTAAATTTATTTACAGTTTAAATAATTTAAAAGATTACATTATGCTTTTTTTCACAATATTTTTTATTTTAAGTCACATTTAACTTGTGCACGACTAAAAAATTGTTGTATGAAATATACACATTACTGTTAAATTGTGGCATCTTTTTCTTAGACAATGTTTTAGCCACGAGTACTTAAGTGTTGATAGTTCATACAAGAATTTTCTAAATGTTGCTGGTAACATTTAAAAGTAACAATCTAAAAGTACGGCCTAAATGTATATAAACGTTTGGTTCAATAGGTTTGGAGGGGAGGGGAGCAAACTTCTTAATTTAGTTGATTTTTATCTTTCTCCATTTTAAAAGGACTTGGAGGGGAAAAGGAGAGGAGGTGCTCAATATTACTAAAAATCTATCTAAAATGCCCACTATATAACATAAATAAACCTATTCAGTAGCCCTTTGTATGAGGCGTACCTACACATACTTTGATGATCAAGTCGAAATTTCTTAGAGTATGAGAGGTATTATAGGTTAGAATTTGTATGTATCTTTATGACCTAATAGGTTATGCTTTTATAGTGACTCCTTATAGGGTTTTAAGAAGATTCTCATTGTGATCATCAAAGAGGAGATTCGTGATCTTCAGATCTCCTTCTTATGATGTGTGTCCCTGTAATCATAGGAATGTGATCTTCGTCCGGTGTTTGTGATTGCGGCATGATCGCCATCAAGTGGCCCATAATGAGTGCATAGGTGAGCTATTTTGTTCATCACCACTAGATTCCTTCTTTTTCTATCTTATGGTCATGATTGGAGGTGTAGGTGAGTTATGATGGTCTGTTACTTCAAATTCCATGGTTGACTTGAAGCTATTTTGTGAAGCTTTTATAGTGACTCCTTATAGGGTTCTGTGAAGTTATTTTGTTGGGTCAGGTCAATTGCAGTAAATGTCTTGGGCTCAACTTTGTTGGAGTGAGTCTAGTCGAAAACAATTTCTCCCCAAGTCGATCATGGTGAACGTCCATGGTTGACTTGAGTACGTTTCTATCTTATTACAGTTGGAGTGACTTTTGTCTCCTGGAATGATTTTGGGTATACTCGCTGGTTTGTACCAATTTCGGATTAAATTGTCTTAGAAGGATTCTAGATTCAAATTCATCTGTTGCCTTTTCTGATTGTGAATTATGAAGGATCACTTCATTAATGAGTTTATTGAAATAACAATGTCAATCACAAGGAAAGAGGCTTGAATTGTGATCCCCTTTTTAAAAATTAATTCATGCTTTTAAATTTAGCTAACTCAAGATTAATCTTGGTTTTAAAAGCAACGAATGCAGAACGTGCATGGTTAGTGAAATCAAAATAAAATATCTCTAACTAATATCTGCTGAGTTAATAAGAAATAATTAAAGATAAGGAGAAGAGAATCACACAGCAATGTATCCTGGTTAGTTCAAGGTGGACTACGTTCAGTCCTCACAATTTGTGAGCTTTTCCACTAATGTGTTCAAACAAGAATGTTCTTGCTTTTTAGACCAACTTTCTTGATCAATCTTGATTAATAAAAATATTTCACTTTTCAACTTTGAAAGGATTTCCTACAGTTACCTTTTAGTCCATAAAGGGTTTTTACAAGTCACTTTTTAGTCACAAATAAATATTTACAATCCACTCAAACTATCTTTAAGAATATAGTCTTGAGTTTCAAAGGAAATATTGAATGAGGGTTGATGGATCAGAATCTACTCAACACTTGTTTGAGTTTTGATATTCAACAAAGAGATCCATGAATCTAGTGAAGAAGAACTGGGACTTTTGCTTGATTGAAGAGCTAAGATTTCTCAAGTAAGTTTGTATAAGTGATTGTCTTTTTTGCACTTAAATCTCTTCCAGTTCCTTGACCTTGAAGTTCCTTTTATAGGCGTGATGAAGGTTGATGACAACTCATGTAGTCGTTAGAAATCCAACTGTTAAGTTTTATCTTTTAATATACATGTATTCTAATCCATCAAGAATGTATTTTCTTTATAAGCATAACATTCTTGTTTCTGTTTTGAGTGAGTGTTGGACTGAAAGCTTTTGACAGCTATTTGGTGTCAGTCTTTTTGTTGCGTACGCATGTTATCTTTCTACTGAAATGTAGTATCAGTGTCTTATCATTGATGTCCTAGCTATACTTGTTTCATAGGTCATCAATCTGAAGATTGATCTTGTTATGGTTCTTGATGTTTTGTTTTGCCTTTTTAATCTTTTGGAATAAATTGTCCATAATGATCTTGTGTAAATATGGGTGGTACTTTCGAAAACCAGAATGATCTTGTTTAAATAAGGTTGGTACTTTCGCAAACCAGAATGATCTTGTTTAATGAAGGCTTGTAATTTTTGCAAACAAGAATGATCTTGGTTTGACTAGACTAAATGCTGTAATAAACCAAAACGATCTTGGTTTTTCCAGACTGTTGTTTTGTATGAACCAGAATGATCTTGTTTCTTCCAAAATAATCTTGTGTTGTTATATTAATACATATCTTCAAAAAATACACTCAAAAGCACAAGTTAAATAGCAAGACGATTTAGAATCATAATTAGAAGTTTAATTAATTTGTTTGATTATTATCAAAATATTAATTTGAGATTTTGCTTCAACATGCATGTCAACAATTTCTTTTTTGAGGTGTCTTTTCAAACACTTTCTTGTGACACAAGTTAGATTTGAGTAGCCATCATTACTCTAGGCACCTATTTGATCTTAGGGTTCTTGGCCTGAGCTTTTTAGGATTGTTGCATGCATGTGTTGGGATTGGTGTCCTATTTTTGGATTCAGGTTATAAATAGTGGGGAAATTTTTGTGAATTATCTTCTTAAAAAAAATATTTCAATCTCTATAAAAAATATTTTGTACCATCTTCGCAAGATGCTCATCGTTCCCTAGTGCTATTTCTCATTTAACTACTCAAAGATCCTATCAAGACCAGAGCCATTCATTCCCTAGCGTCATAATATTCTTGCGAAAAGCTTACCTCATTTGTAGAAGGCCTTTGCGGTGTGTGCTTCAATTATGACTAAGGATCAATAGTTTTCGTATAAGGTGGAATTTCTTTACTTCGAAGTTGTTGATGTTACTGTTAAGAGCCATGACCATGAAAATATCATAACAGACCTAAGGAAAAGTTCTCTCATTCTAAGAACCATCTTACAGAGGCCAATGAGAAGCTATTGAAAAATATTGTAGACTTGGAGTCTCTACAAAATGAGAAAGAAAACATTTCCTCTCAATTGACCGAAGTCAAGTCAAAGACTTCTGTTCTTTCTAATGCTAAATAGCTCCTGACGGAGACAATAGCTAGCTTGGAAAAGGGAGTTGAGGCGTCCCAAATCATATTATCTGAATCATCTAAGTTTAGTTCTCTAAAGAAGAGGAGAAATGACTTGGAAGAAGAAAATGCTAGTTTAGTTGGCAAACTGTATGTTGTAACCAAAGATTGGTTTTAGAATCCCCTTGCTCAAATATGACTACATAATCTCAGGCTCGTCTTCATCACTTATGGTATAGATTATACGAAAATAGATAAGGACAAATAAATCGCCAAGATTCCAAGTGATGAAAAAAATGTTGAAGTTGAAAAAGATGGGACAACCACTGGAGTTGGGAAGTAAAATGTGGATACTTGACTTCTTTATGTAATTTTGATTAAGATATTTGGTTTATATTGTAATATTTGCACTAGTAGTTATTGGCCATTTTGTAATATTTTCACAACTTTGTTGGCTTATCGCCATAAATTTGGAAACAGCGTTGGTATTTCCTATGATTGGATTCATCATTGAATTTGTGTTTGTTTATTTGTACGTTTTATGCGAAGACCATTGGGTGGTTCCTTTTGATCGGCTCAATTTTATGCTTGTTTGTATGTTATGTTTTTGGTTCACTCAAGGTAGGCTTCCCAAACCAAGGGGTGTTTCCTCTCGTCCCTCTAGTTAATAAGTGTTTATTAACTAAAGGCGGACCATTGTTGTCAGATACCTTTCTCATCTCGATGGCTAACAGGAAATGAGGGTCTCTAGATCGTTTTGAAAAGTTATCTTTTTTTGGTCTTCTTTTTTATTGTTTTAGAGTGTTGGTGGCTTTAAGCCATTTTATTTGAAATATCTTGCAATAGAATGTAGCAAACAAAGGAAATTTTTCATTGAATATGGATCACATGTCAAATTCATCTTACATTTTGTTCAAGTTTTCCACTTCAACTATAATACTTCATTATTTTTGTTGCGTTTCATGTTCACGATTCGCTTCCAAGGTTTCCAATGTAAATACTCATTTTCCTATTTTTGTTATAACACGGTATCGTCCTTCCCAATGTGGTGCTAACTTGCCTTGTCCACCATTCTTGAGCCCAACATCCACTCTTCAGAGGACCAAGTCTCCAACTTCGAGTTCAGGAGGCTTCACCTTTTTGTTATATTTGACCATCATGCATTCCTTGATAACGACTTTGTTCAAAGATGTTGTTATTCTATCTTTGTCTAGTGTATCAAGTTTTTCTCTCAATGCTCTTTCGTTTTCACTTCTGCTTAGGGATAGGAATTATCCAAGTAACTTCTATGATTTCAACTGGGATCACTACTTTGGATTCGTAGGTAAGCCAAAAAGAGGTTTCTCCTGTAGCGGAGTATGGTGTAGTTTGGTAGGCCTAGAGAACATGTGGCAATTTTTCAGTCCAATTTTCTTTGGGTTCATCAATTATTCTTTTCAATCCTTGTAATATCACTCTATTAGCTACTTCAGCTTGTCTGTTGGTCAGCGGGTGTTCCATCGAAGTGAAACATAGAGTAGAATATCACAAGATACAGGACACTTAACCAACGATTGTCAAGGACTACAATTCGAAATAAAAAAGTTGATATAGGAAAGCCACTTATAGAAGTATGTAGATATAAACTTTATGTATGAAGATACATCAAACCCTAGATCATGTAGGAAGAGCTCAATGTCCTTAAACCCTTATCAAAGGTCCAATAGCCCTAAAAGAATAGGAAGGGATAAGATTAAAAAAATAGAAGGTCGTCGCCTAAACCTAGAGAACTTAATTTATATTAGGAGGATTCTCATAGGGTGGTGCCACCAGCAGCGCGAGAAAAAGATACCTCAGAGCTTCTAAGTTTGATTGTGCCTTAGCCCAACTAATAGATATGTTTCCAACAATCACATTCTGAAAAAAGAATTATAAAGACATAGAAAGACATCAAGACGATCCAATAGCCATCTTGGTGGGTATGGAAACCTGTAATATCAAGCACAACTTAATTGATCAAGGCATTTCGATCGATATTATATTTGATGAAGCTTACAAGAAGTTAGGTTTATCGACCTCAATGCTAAAACCCTCCAATGACACTTTTTTTAGGATTCTTTATAAATAACTTTGAAGTCTTAGGGTTCTTCGAAATATCAATAACCATTACAGTAGACACATAGACTAAGTCAATTATCACCAAGTTTTTAGTAGTAGAAGGAACATTTTCTTATAATTTGATTGTTGGAAGGCCGGTCCTAAATTCGTTTAGGGCCATGGTTTCTACACCTCACTTGGTAATGAAATTCCCTTTACAAAATCAAAAGATTTTTAGGCAATGTTATGTCAACAACCTTAAAAGGCTACAAAAAGATCAAGAGTGAAAACACATCCATTCCAAGAAACACAAAGAAGAATGAAAGTTCGTTGAACGACCCAAGGTATGATGACGAACATAGGTCATAGACCCTAGAAGAACTTAAGAAAGTTGAAATAAATGGACCAAGGAAAGTAGCGAAGGTCAGAATTCGACTGACACGTGAAGATGAATCTACCTTTATACTTATATTAAGGGGAAACATAGACTTATTCGCATGAAGCCCAACCTACATGCCCGACATTGACCTAAAGGTTGTTTCCCACCCTCTTGATATCAACCAAAACATCAATCCCGTTATGTAGAAGAAAAAGAAGCTCGCAATTGAAAAAAGAGGAGTAGCTGAATAGTAAATGCAAAGGTTAGCAAGAGTTGGTTTCATCAGAGAAACCACATACCCGATATGGCTGGAAAATGTATTAATGGTGAAAAAAAGCAACAAAAAATTGCATATGTGTAGAGATTATACTGACCTTAACAAAACACGTAAAAAAGATCCATATCTACTGTCAATTATAAACATGATTGTAGATGGGACATCAGGATTCAAAATCCTATGTTTGAGTTGGTCAATTTAGCTAAGATTAAAGTTAGGGTAGTCTGAATTTTCTCCTGATTCTTGGTTGTCTGTTCCATGAACGCCTTAGTGTGAGTAGTTAATCGTGTTTGGTTTGTAGTGTTGGTCTTGAGAAGGAGAAATTGGGTTTTATATCTAAGGGATGCAAAAAAAATTGCTAAGGTAGCCTCAAACATTTTATATGAGGTTTCGGTGTTAAAGTCATCAAGGGTATGAGGTGCAAGGTCAGAGGAGGGGCAAACTAAGCTCATATGTTGGGTAGAGGGTGTGAGAGATTCTGGTTGTTCGTTACTAGTTGTATTACAAAAAATAGCAGAATGAGTAGTTAGTGTTATTTTGTACTAGTGCAATATGATTTACTAACCTCTTAAAAGATGATGTCCTCTCAAGTGGCATAGTACATGCCCTAGATTTGGCTATAATTTTCTTGGGTTGCCACACTTTACATACTGATTTCTTTCCTTTTCCATTTGACCTAAACCATTTTAGCTCGGAAACAATCATGGCTATGTTCATGGCTTGAAAGGGGTGTGTGTCAATAGCCATCTCAGCAATCCCTTTGCCGGTTAACTTAAACCTACCCTTCTTGATAGACTTCTAAATGGCTTTTTGGAAGAGGATAAAATTAGTCGTTGTATGGTTGTGTGAGTTATGACCTTTGCAAAACATTTTAACTTATTGAGGAGTTATCTTGTGACCATCCAATGTTTGTATTTGCTTATCTTTGAGTAGATAATCAAATATATGGTCATCTTTTGTGATGTCAAAGGCATAATCAACTTTAGTATCTGAAAAATCATCATTTCCTTTGGCAAACTTCAAGGCAGGACATGAATACCTTTACCCTTTAAGGATCACAAGTTCAATATGTCTGCCATGGAATTAGTGAAGTAATAATGTTGATTTACAAGGAAGGGGGGTTTGAATTGTAAATATTCCTTTTTAAAAATTCCTGAAAAATCTAAAGATTTAACTCAAGGATCTTGGTTAAGAAAACAGAAAACGGATAGTGTTCTTGGTTTTTATCAGAAAACAAAGAACGTTCTTAGTTAGATTTAAAATAGAAATGCAGTTTATATTTTAATTCAGTTAATCAATCAAGCATAATAAATAAAGAGATAAGAGAAAGAATATCGCACAAAGATGTATCCTTGTTCACCCAACTTGGGCTACGTCCAATCCTCACAACTGTGAGATTTTCCACTAAGTGTTCAAAACAAAAAACCTTCTTGGTTTTACAGCACCTAGCTTAGATCAACTTTGACCTGTTACAACCTCTATTTCTTTCCACCTAGAAAGCAAATTAATCACCTATCAATATTGATAGGATTTCTTACAATCTACCCAAACTATATTAAACTATTATAGTTTCAATTTTACAATAATGATGAGATTGTTTTGTTAGAATATGATATATCTCAACTCTTGTTTGAGATTCGATTCTTTACAAAAAAAAAACAGTATAATAATAACTTAGTATGATATATAGTCAAAACATATCCTTTCTTGTAAAAATGAGAATTTCAAGATAGTGAATGTGACTAATTTGTGAGACTTGATAGCACTTGAATTTTCGGCAATTTCCCTGGGCATTGGCCTTTCTTTTATAGGATTTTTGGAGTAATTAATAATGGTCAAAAGAGTTGTTAGTAGTGCTTTTTCAATTTTGACCAAAACCAATATAAATGAATAAAAATATTTCAGCTTTGAACAATTTTGAAACTGGTTTGATTGGGCTAGTTTATTCGTTCTTGATCAGATTGCCTTTGTGTTAAATGATCCTCTGTGCTTCGCATATATTTGTTGATGTTATATCTTCAATCTTGAGAACTAATTTTGTCCAAAACAATTTGAAGAATGATGATGAACTTCTGCAAAACAAAAGACATTGATACTAAACTTCTACAAAAATGGATATTGATTAACAATTTGGATTGTCAGTCTTTGAACTTTTTGGATATTGATGACCAATCTGGAGGTTCATTTATTATCATTCTAGAAGACTTTCTGATGTCTTGTACGTATCAAGATTAATTAACTTTCTTAATAGTTTGGTTGAAGATGGTTCAAATTTATTTCAACTAGCTTGATTCATGACCTTTTATCTTAGTGATTCAAATGCCTTCTTTAACTGTAATGGATCCTATTTGTTTCTTGCCAAGTACTGATAATCTTATAATAAAATTCAGAGGCAGAGTCTTCCTTGGACTAATGTAAATTGATTGATCTTTAGGCTATATTGATCAGCCTTAATCTTGGAGATCATTCTCCAAAATGTTCTTGTTTAGTCTTCATCTGACTTTCTTTGCTTTGTTTGATTCTTATCTTTAAATTAAATCACCCAAAAGCACATGTTAAATCAACATAACATTTTAGAATCATAATTAGCATTCTTAATTAACCTTTGTTTATTTTCATCAAAACTTTAATTTGAGAGTTTGTCTTAACTATTAGTTGACATTTCATCACCATATTCTTCCATATAGAAACCAAGTGCGGGCCTCTTCCTAGGCTAGCATGCTTTTTTTCCTTCTCTTGAATAAATTGTTCGATGTGTATTTCTCGGGAAGCAAGCTCATTTAGATCATGACAAGCTTGTCCAACCAACTTCTCCCTAGATGATTATGCATGCCACTTATGGCCATGTAAGCATATTCTACATCAAGAAATGGATTGAACATTTCCCTGCCTTTTTCTTGAACCTCTCTATGAAATTAGTATCTGATTCATCTACTTGTTTCAAATTCATCAAATCGACTATTGTAACCTCAGGTTGAGGTCAATAGAATTTGTCATGGAAACATATTTCCATTTCTACACAATTCTTGATGGAGTTTGGGTGGAGAGATGAACATCAGGTAAAAGGTATTCTTGTCAAAGATAAAGGAAACAACTATAACTTATGGAACTCATTTTGGTTCTCTTCACTACACTACATAGTAAACTTCCCAATGTAATCCGTTATTGATTTCCCATCTTCCCTGGAAAAAGTGGTAAAGTTAAGAGTTTTATAGCCTCTAGGAAGAGGCACCAATCTATCTACTCATTCAAGATAGAGCTTCGTATACATAGGCATATCCATGTAGTGGTAGATGTGTTGTGGGATTAGCTTATCCATGTAAGTAATAACACCATGGCTCATAGGAAGGGTAATCCACAATTGATCTGGATATTCTTGTAGTCAGACCACAATTGTTGAGCCTCGTTGAAGGGGGTTAACAATGTCATCAAGTTGTTGAGAGGCCTGATACATGATAACATGTATTCCTACGTCGATTTGTTGTCTAATGAAAGATGTGGTCATGATCATTGGTTGCTCATGTGGATCAACCCCTCCTTCTCTAGAAGCGTTAGGAATAACTACATATGCATGCATTTTCAAAGTTTAAGGAAGACCATTAGACCTATGTTGGTTTGACTTCTTCGATGTTGACGTTGATGGTTGTTCCATACTATTGAGATTTTTACCATAACACAAATGCATTCGCCAAAGGTAATCATGTCCTAGCGAAGTGAACTTATCAATAGTCGCTACAATAGTATCCCACTAGGCATGCCAAATTTGCTGTTGGCAAAAGACTTAACTAAGGAAACAACTTACTTCTCTCAATTTTTGATTCTCTTTTACTTCAAACAATTACATTTAGGAAGAAACTTTGTCCCTCGTATATGTGTTTTAAACTATTGTAAATAGTGTTAGGTATGGTGTGCACGTTTAAGCTACTGAACTAAAAACATAAAGTGAAGTAAATTGATAAAGATAACGAAAAAAACTTGTTGGATTTATTGTGTCATAAAAATTACAAGTACTGATATTTATAGGCAAAGCTAATCCCACTGGCCATAAATCACAGGCTATAGATATGTAGCCGTGCCCAACTAATTACGCAAGTAATGTGTGATAACTTTCGTTTGATGGAGTTCGTGACACCTCACAATCGAGACTCTTTTTCCTGTTTCTCCGCCTTGTCACCTTGGCAATATACGTGCACGGTTTTTTCTACTAGTTGATCGTTAGTGACGCTAAAAATGGGGAAGATAAGCATAATTGTCGAATTATCAAGTTGTAGGGGGTTTGATTCAATCTTGTCTCTATGTGACCCTTGTCAATTCATGTACAAATGATTTTTTCATAAATTACCAGTTGTTTTAATTTAATTTTCACTATTGCTACCAACACCCCCTAAATTACTACCCACACCCCTCAAATATTAAAAAACATCAAAATGCCCAAATTACCCTTCCCTTTATTTCATCTTCTTTATTTCATCTTCTTCATAACTCATCTTCTTCCTCTTCATTCTATATTCAACACCTTGTTCATCTTCTTCAGATTCATCGTCAATCATCATCCACCATTTTCATCAATCATCATATTCTTCAACCATCTTCATCAATCATCATCAACCAAGTTCATCAAGTTACCATCATTGCTATGAATCAAGTAAGTAATAATCAACCTTTGTTTTTGTTGTGTTTGTTTGTGTTATGTTGTTTTATTTTATCTATTTATGAATGCAATACCTGAAAATTGAAGGAAAAGAGTTTCCATTTTTGAAGATGAAGAAAACCTTTGTTGCCTTAAACCCCGAAAAGTACGTAAACTCATTTCACGTACGTGAACTCATTTTCAAAAACCCAGAAACGTACATAAACTGAGTTCACGTATGTGAATCAATTTTCAAAATCCAATTAAGTACGTGAACTGAATTCACGTAATGTACGTGAGCTGAATTTACGTACATGTACGTGAACTGAGTTCACGTACTTAATTGAATTTTGAAAAATGATTCACGTACGTGAACTGTACATGTACGCAAGTTTAGTACACGTACGTGCTCGTGAACTCAGTTCACGTAAGGTCTTGGCATGAAGTTCACGTACGTGAACTAAGTTCATGTAGGTTTATTGTTTATGTTTTCTTTTATGATTTTTGTTTTGTAGATATGGTGCGCACTATGTTTATTGATAGATAGGGTCATGCTATAGTTAACGAGGGCACTTCTAATGCGGAGGGTCATCGTGTTAGGCCAACTACTTCTGGAAGGGCACAACGACGACGAGTACAGTGGCAACAGGAAGAATCCCAACCCGAAGCCCAACCAACAGATATAGATGAACCTCCACAGGATGGTGGATATCCTGGTGGTCCGGTTGATATTTTTGTTCTTATGACATTCGGCGATCATGTGGCGACTCGACTCTGGGATGACATGGTAATTTTCTCAATCAAATTAAGTTAAATTATATTTTTCAACATTTATTTTTAACTTATATTTTTTCACTTACATAACTTCAGAATCGCGGAGAATTAAGGGTGTTTAGCAATGGGAAAAAATTAAAAGAGTTGTTATTGAACACGAAGAGGTTGAGCAACTGGTTAAAAACTCGGGATTGTATTCGTTACTAAAATGCAGCTACCAAATGATCGACAAAGGGATTATTTCTACATTCGTAGAGAGGTGGCATCGTGGCACCAATAACTTTCATCTCCCTATTAGAGAAATGACGATTACTTTGGACGACGTGTCCTCTCTGTTGCATATTCCTATTACTGGTGCATTCTTCAATTTTAATGTATTTAACAAGGATAAAGGTCCATATATATTGGCAGAGCTTCTTGAAGTTAGTCAAGTGTTGCTTATGCTGAATTTTATGTTACGCGGACAACCATAGTTAGGTATAGTTGGTTACTGGACGTATAGCATCAACGTTGTCGTGAGTAGCATTGGCAGATGACTGCAAGAGCATTTATGTTGTTTTTGGTTGCTTGCACACTCTTCAGTGATAAGAGTGTCTACGCTGTTAGTTATCTTGAGGGCTTCTGAGACCTTAATTCTTGTAGGGGATATACATGGGGTGCAACTGCTCTTGCTTACCTATATGACAATCTTCGAGAAGCCAACATGCATCAAACCATAACTGTTTCAGGGTATCTAACACTCTTACAGGTAAACTGTATGATTGTTTATTGTGTTTATAATTTCTATTATTAATGATTCTAAACTAATGATATATTATTGTATATGTGCAGGCATGGATCTATGAACATTTTCCTACATTATGTAGAGATTGTTGTAGACTTTCTCCTAATTATGTTGAAGACTATCCTAGAGCACTTAAATGGAAGTCTAAAAGGGATAAGAGTTTGGTTCTTTCATTTAGGAAAGCTCTTGATGAGATTGACGTTGATGAGGTCTGTTGGACACCATATGAGGAACATCAAGTACAACTTTCTCTTTTTGAGACAATCGGCCTAAGAAAGCATGATCAGTCAGATTTTTGGCTAATTTGTGGTTATGGACACCACATATTACATGCATATATCATCTTTCACCAACATTTGATGGTGTACCTCTCAATCTAAATGGACATTCACATTTTCTACTCCAAGTACTCCTCGTAGGTTTATGATTCTTCCAAGGTCTATATTTACCGCTTCTTTCACAACCAATAATTAATTTTGTCTTTGTTCTTGGTCGTGCTGTCGAATTTTCAGATCTAAAAATAACAATGACAATTCCATTTTCCCTTCCAATATTTCTAGCCCATTTAATAAATCATCTCGCGTATCAAACATCATGTCGGTGCTAAACACATCAATCAAATCAACGATAACATCTTCACCTCCCTTGTTCATAACATCATTTGCATCAAAATCATCATAGATTTTATCGAAATCACGTTCCAAACCGTCATCCATATCCTCAAAATCAAGTTTCAAACCTCTATACATTTCATCACTGTTGTCTTCCCCTCGGTCCATTTATCTGTATCCAGAACAAAGGAAAACAAATTTTCAAAATTTTGTTTAACATGTACGTGAATTTCGATTTATGTAGGTTTACGTGAATTGAGTTCACGTATGTTTACGTGATTTGAAATCTAATAAACGTACGTGAACCCAGTTCATGTAACGTTTCGTAAATTGAGGTTCACATACATGACTTATTTTTCAAACTTCATTGATTACACAATTTGAGTTCAAGTACGTGTACGTGAATTTAGATTGCGTATATTTTGAGGGTTGAATTTTCAAACTCCATTGATTACGCAATATGAGTTCACATAGGTATACGTTAATTCAAATTGCATAGTTTCGGAAATTATTTTTTTAACATACGTGAATTCAGTTCACGTAATCTCAGAACGTACGTGAACTGAGTTCACGTAACCCCAGAACGTACGTGAACTGAGTTCACGTAAAATCCCCATATTTAGAAGAAAAAAATATGAACTAAAATACAAATCAACATACATTTTTTAAATAGCTTTGACCACAACGTGATGATCAAACTGATGTGTTGTAGGTTATGAGTGAGTGATGTAAGTTTTTAATGATTATGAGTTTTGATTAGTGAGGTATGGTGATTTTTTTATGTGAGTTATAAGGTGTGATGAAAGTTGATAAATGTAAGTTACGAAATAATAAATTTGTAACATTGATGAAAGGGCATTTTGGACATTTTTATTTTTTTTTATAATTTTGAGAGATGTGAGTAGCAATTTGAGGGGCATTGATAGCATTATCGTTTAATTTTTTATTATTACTTTTGAAACATTAATATTATATATTTATTTCTTGTCTCTTTATGCAGTCGCACCCATCTCAAGTGGAGTAGTGATTTCAATGTCGGAGTTATTTATGAATTCGTTAATTATTCAGTTCATTTCTTCATACAATAATTAATTGAGTTGGTTACTTGATTTTGTATAGAAACTGGTGATAATGTCTCAAACTCAAAGCTCTTCTTCATCTGACTCAGACTTAGATAATGATTCAAGTTGTTGTTCCAGCAGCAACAGATCTGATGGTTCGGCAGTAGCTGAACTGAAACTGTACCGAGCTTTCATATTCTCTGTTCCAATTTTATTCACTTTGATTCTCCTTTTTCTTTTCTATCTTTTCTATCTTCGACCACGAAGGGTTGATTTGTCTTCATTCAGGATGATGAGATCTTTCTCCGTTCCACACAACAATGCCATTTCCACGGTAATCCTTTTCTTAGTAATACTATATTATTAATATTTTCATACTATGTTAGGTTGGTTGTCTTCATTTATTTATGTTCCAAAGATGCCCTGCAAATTGTCCTAACAAAATGACGAGAAGCTAGGTAATGAAATTCTTAGCAACCGTCATTAGAGAAAAAAAACATTTTTTTTAGATCAGTAGATAGATACTTCTTCCTGTCCATATGGACTAAATACTTTTGTTAACTCATTTCTATCCCATTTGTCTATAAATAGGATATGAGGTAGAAAAAGATGTACAAAATAAGGCCCACTTTACTTTATGGAAATGTATTTTTTTTATATTAATTTTAAAATGTGTTAGTTTTAGTTGTTAATATTAGAGATGTAAAATTAGTTACTCTATTTAGACATTAGTTGTTCTAATTTGGTATATAAATTTTATTGTTCCTATTAATGTAATTATCTTTCTTATTCGATTAATACAAAAGGTATCTCAATTTTTCTCTCTGTGATGGTTTGATATCAAGATATTGCAATATTCCATTAGTTAATAAGATAAGAGAATTTTTAGGTGAACAATTATCAGCATTTTGAGAGACAATGAAAATATCAAAATAATTGCTTTTATTATTTTCGAAAATAATCATATCCATAATTAGGGTTTCATGTGTCTCTATCACAATGTTTCACTTCAAAGATCTCTCATTTTATTAGCAAGTTAAAATAAAACAACTTAAAAAATGAAGAAAAAAAATGTTCTCACAAAGTAACAAGACCCTAATTTTGTTTTTAATAAACAAAAAATTTAGAGTGCGGGATGGCTCTGCAATCCAATGCACGGAAAACCTTCAGGCTTAGTGCACTTAAGAAGTAAATTACATTTTCCTCACTCTAAAGTGTGAGAATTATCAAGTGTAAGTAACAAATTCCACATTTCTGTCAAAAAAAAAAGTCTCACGTTGGATGAAAAAGTGGATATTCATTATTCAGAAACCTATAAATGAAGGATCTATATATCCAATTTCTTATGATTTTAGATGAAAATGTGATGTTCAAACCACTTGTGTAGTTGCTTTTAGCTCAATGTGATGATTGCTAAGTGTTTTATGTTTCCCTTATGATCAAATAGCAGTGTGTAGGTCGATGTGTGTGAAGCAACAAAAGTGCAACAGTATATGGCTGAAAAACTTTTGCGTAACAGTTAAATTCTCAGATGAGTAGAAAGATTCACATTTGAGGAGAAGATTGCTTATGAATCACCTAGCAACCCACCATTAAGGAATTAGAGAGAACATAAACCCGCAACATGTTTGATATAAGATCTGTCATGCTACATTAGAACAACTGATTAAGTTAAATAAAAACTGACTTTTTTTAACTTTATCCTTTTGTTTTTGCAGTCTGATTTGGGGTTGAAGAAAGAATTGAGAGAGATGCTGCCTATTATTATATACAAGGAAAGCTTCTCTGTCAAAGATACACAGTGAGTTCAGTTTAGTTTTATTGGTGTTGCCTTTTTTATGATTTCACTTGTGTAACTATTCTTATTCCTCCCTGAAATTGAACTTGCAAGAACCCAAATGCTAACAATACTTTTTTATTTTTATTTTCAGATTTTGGTACTTTCTTTTCATCCCTGAAATTGGACTTAGAAGCTTTTGAGTTAACTACTAATTAACTAAAAGTTTCGTTAATAAGCAATAAATTGTTTCTACAATTTAACAAAATTAGTTTCAACTCCGCAAAAGTTCTGTATAAATTGTTTCTATAAATTATTCCAAGGAGCTTCTAAAAATAAACAGAAAACAGCTTATGAACTTTTCATCTGGTATTTTAATAAGCTACATTAAATACTTATATATGTCTTTATATGAAAGGATAAACACAAATAAACCTTTTCAAAAACCCTAAACTAGATATTATTGGAAATACAACATACATGGAATTTGAAATAGAAACTTACTTGAAGCAATCATGAGCTTAGCACCAATGTGGATCCAAAATCAAATGCTTATCAATTTGACAGAAGAAAACTAATTTATAGAGATGGTTACCAATTTGACTTCTTTGTTTTCTCTTGATATAGTCAAGAGTTAATGAAATTCCTTCAAGTTTCAACCTAGCAAAATATACTTTGCTTGGAAAATCGGTTTTGATATTTGTTTGTTGACATGCACTAATAAGAAATATGTTAAAAAAAAATTCAAACACTGCTTATGAACTGGCTTAGGTGGTATGTGTGCATTGATATTTAAACTGGATTCAATATCTTTGATCTTGTTGATTCTCTCAACTTTTAGGCTTTCTTTTGTTGCGTTTTTGTTTCTTTGTTTCAGTGAATAAAAATCAGAACCCGTGTTATCTTTCGCTTTCCTCATCTAAATGGTTGTTGCAGATGTTCAGTATGTCTTTTGGACTATCAACCAGAGGACAGACTCCAACAGATACCCGCATGTGGCCATACGTTTCACATGAGCTGCATTGATCTTTGGCTTGCCAACCACAACACCTGCCCTCTTTGCCGTTTGTCTCTACTAACTACTGCTAAATCTTCGACAGAAACATCTGATATGCAGGTAGATGAGATTAATGTCCATAATTTTATAGTGGTACATCTATAGGTCTTGGTTCAACACTGAGTCTTACATGTATAATGATTTTATGATGTCATAGATTATAAAATTGTTGATCAAGAAGTGTTTGCAAGTTGCTACTTAGAATATTTATGCTTTTTAATTTAAGTTCCAAGAGTAAGTATACATGTATCATTGTTTTTACAGACATCATGGATTGATTATTGACAATAAATACCGATTATATTATATTCAGTATTTATATTTTGAGAAATTATATGTACTACTGTTTAGATCATTGATCATGCATGGCAGATATACTGACAACTGAAACTTTCTGATGGAGGCGACGAGCAATGAACAAATGCAGATGCTACAAAGCAATGAAGAAACACTAGCCATGGAAATCTCTGACTCAAGATCTACAAGGCATCAAGAAACCAATGTAATCCAGAATGTCACTGGAGAAGTTGCGATCAGTGCTCATCGGATTGATGTTGAAGGCGAAAATGCTTAAAACAATCAATAGAAGCATGAAAATATGAAATTCCTTCTGGTAAATATTTACTTTAAAATATTTTTTTGTTATAATAATTTTTGTTCATTTGGGGTGAAAGAACTTGGATTGGTCTAATTTTGAGGAGCATTGAAACTTCCACATCAGATTCGAACTGAAATGTTTGATATATATCGGTATTGATAGGAAACAAGATCATGGATTTCTTTACAGTGTAGTTTTGTCCTTCAAGTTGTATATCAGTTATTAGCCAGCAATTTAAAAAATTTCATGATGTTGAAGGTTACAACACCTTAGCAAAAAATTTAAAAAGTTGATTATCTTTTCTGTAACTCCATTTAGGTCCTCTCAATGAAAATACAACACCTTAGCAAAAAACTTAACAACCAAGAAAGAGAATTTTTAACTTTAAAGAGAGAAATCAAGTTTTTCTACCAAGGTATTATAATTTTAATGCGGGACAACAAGAAAATTAAACATGTAATTTTGCATCATACATAAAATCAAATTATCTGTACTGCACTAATCATTATTTTAGGTTAATTTTCTTAAGAATTGGATTTTTATCATGGAAACAGATCAGATTGGATTTTCAAGCATTACATGTGACAAGGAGAGAGGGAAGGCCGCAAATAGTATGAGCAAGGTTTTGAACAACGGTCGCAGTTACGTTAAGGATTTCATGATTTTTAGTGTCACGGAGGCTATGTTACGGATTGCAACTATTCCAGTGTGAATTGATCACAACAATGCACAAATCTTATTAAAACTATGTGCACTACCATCTAATGTATAATAATAGTCAATAGATGAGAGAATTTCAAAACTAAAGAAGAAAGTAAGGTACACTTTAGGTATATTGTGACAAGTATCTTTTATCCGTTTGGGGTTGAACACAATGGGGTTGTCAGATTTGTCTTATGATCTACGTTCCTTATAGTCGTTTTATAAATGTTGTCAAATACTATTTTGCTGCAGCCATTTTGGCGGTCACATTTTCTTTTTTAGAACCTTTAAGTAGAAGTAATGAAAATATTCATTTGATGCTAATATAAAAAACACTCGAGACATGGACACATTCACATCGATACACATATATTTATTTATTTGTTATAATTAAATGAAATATGAATATTATTTATTAAAACTCTGAATTTAGAATTAAAATATATATGTGCATCTTAATTGAATAATTTGTTTTATTATAAAAAAAAATTCTAAAATAAGATATGATAGTTTTTCACCTTCATTTTTCAATATCTACTACTAAAAGGTTAAACATTATGTAATCAAATATAATGTCTTTAATGGTCCCATTGATTATCATTATTATTTTGATACATCTTAAACATTTGTAGATGTCATTGAGAATTGTCTAAAGCATGTCAAAGAAAAAAAATTAAGACACTTATTTGAGGTGTCATGAGTGTCAGACTTCGTAATGTGTTGGACATAAGACACATTTATTTCCAAAGGTGCCCAAGATTCATAGGATTAAACTATTAATCTTGTAAGTGATTTAGCATGCTGAAAAGCTATTAATCCCTTGTAAGGATATTTTTGAACTTCATGTTACATTTTAGTGGGTAGTAATCTTTAAGATAATTAAAATAAGATTTCTATCTTGTATTTGGGATAAAAAGATGTCTGAGTTTAGTGAGGAACAAGAATTCTTATTTTTATCCGGTCCCTTCCTTCATATTTTGTCCAGTTCTATGACCAATTTTCAAATCATAGGTAAAAAAAGTCTGTCTTGTCTAGTCTCTAATTTTTTTACGCAACAAATAGAACTATGACTGACTTATTTTTTTTTTTAATGGATCAGACAAACATTCTTATTGACATAATATTACCGTAGTAACTGATCCATATTGAATACGTGCAAATTTGTTACGAATAGGAATGGAACTCCGTACCTCTAAATTTACAACACTTTCATTACACACCAACCACTTTTTTACACTGTTTGTGAAGGAATTAGTCTTTCGTATAGCTATATTTGTTGTTTCCTAACAAAACAGTTCAAGGCAACACACGAATGGTAGATCAGTCCCGATGAGCACAGATGAAATGACAATTTGTCAAACATCCCTTACCTTAAATCCAACTTCAGAGAATGGTTGGAGCGGCATCTTTGGACTCGAAGGAGGACTGCTGAGTTTGAGAATTAGATATTTGATGCACGGTAGTAGTACCACGTAAAGAATTCCCAATATTAAAGGTGAAGCGACGAGCCACCCTAATAACTGCATAAAATGATGATCAAACAAATAATTTCAAATGTGATTGTGATTACATTGCACATAAAGTAAAGGAAAAGAAACACATGCATTTGTTATGGATTGTGTTGCTTAGCCAACTAAAAAGGCTTCTGATTTTGTTTTTGGTATCTCTAAACTTTGTACATCTAGAATTTGTTTAAGAAACAACAGGGTAATTAACAAGTTTTGAAGTACTATCCACGGCTGTTGTAAGAAATCACGATATCATAGAGTGAAAGATGAATCTCATATTGAAAATAAGTTTGAGAGTTTGATAGAGGAAAAAATTTCTTAGAATTAATATTGATAAAAGATAAAAAAATAATGAATACAATGAGCCTTCTACATATAGAGAAACTAATTAACATAGAGTAATTGACTAGTTAATTCCAAAGCTAGTTAACTCTAACAACCTAATTAATAAATCAACTACGTACTACCAAACTACAATGAAATTTTACATTCTAACACGCTCCCACAAACTCAAGTAAGATAATTCTTAACTTGAGTTTGGACAATATTATGATCCAAAAGCCAACCCAATATGCACTTTGAGTACCAAAACGGAAGGCGCATGAAGGAGACTCGGTGTTGTGACACTATAAGCTATTTAGCTCAACAATGAATATAGAAGATATCCGCATGGATCAAAGAGGGTGAAATAGTCACGAGAAATGAATATCGAAATGAAAATTGTAGAAAGCATGAATACGAAAAAATGCAATCCCAAATTTAGGCAGAGAATCAGAAACAGATCTTTTCCACCTGGGTCAAACACAAAATCAATGACAAGAACCTCTAGTTTCTTAGAGGTATTGCATACCGGCTCCTAGTACTCATCCCAAAGAACTGAGACATTTGCATTCTTGTGATATCAATGTTGCAGCTTTGATAGTTGATTTTGAATCCAATGACATTAGCCCTAAATCATTGATAGAGGAACCCCATATGTTTTTATGTTTGAAGATATTGTCTTGAATAGGAGAGAATACAATCAACTTCCTCAATCTTTAAGACAAATTTTCTACTAAAACATCGGAGCCACAGGTTTCATATCAATATTTGAGTCGTCCTACCAAAAACGATAGATATGGCGGTCATTGTTCTTTATAGATCTAGAATCAAGAACAAATGTTGATGGTTTTTTGGCAGAAATAATATTCTTCACTGAACTTTTCTTCACCACAATCCGAAGAAACTTCTTCATCATCATAATCGTTTTGAATTGCGGCCAACGGCTTAGATCGCAACCAAGGCAATGATACCATATTGGAAACCACAAGACCATAGAGTTGAAGATGACACTCGAATTTAAAATAAGTTTGAGAGCTTGATAGAAGAAGAAATTCCTTAGAATTCATATCGATAAAAGATAAAGAAATGAATAGAACAAGATATATATAAGGAAATTAACTAACATAAAGAAAATAACTAACTAACTTATACATTCTAACACCTGTAGGTCTCTTAAACTTCCACCGTAACAATAATGAGAATACAAATCTTCATCAATAGATGGATCTCACTAAAATGTATCTCAATTTGCAGATAAAACTCTCCCAAATTAGCTCTCTATTTTTCTCTCAAGAACACTTTGGCTCTCTGCATTTTTCTCTCACTCTTTCTATCAAGCAAGGCTTGTAAAATGTTGTTTACTTCTCGATCATACAAGCAGCTCTATTATAGTGGAAATGAAGTATCAAAAGAACTCCAAAATTCAACCAATACTGCACCAAGCTATAAGGCTATGCGATGGAAGAATTTGTGCAACTTCATATTTAATGGACTGAGAAAAATGGTCAGGAAAATTTCTTTTTGCCCATTGTCTTTGGCTGGACTCCACACGAACTTGGAATCTCTTTGTAGGGATCAGTTTGCATTTCCACTCAAACTAACCTCTATTGTTAAAGATTACACAAATTTATCATGTAAATATGTGCATATCAATAGTTGATGCTTTACTTTTATATATCTTTAGTAAATTCCTAATTTAGAAGAATAAAATCATTTATATGGTTTAATTTAGTGGCATCAGATACCTACCGCATGGGCAATGCTTAGTAACAATTCACTTGAAGCATGACCCGTAAGAACTTTCTTCAAAGCATCAGATGTTAAAAGGAAATGGGGTGCACCACAGATAACTTCACCTAAGCGCAGAAAGGATATAATCAAACTGAAATAGGCCAAATAAATCTTTCAATTAGGACTTAAACATTTCCTATGAAAACAACCATAGGGCACCGTTGTCAATTGCAGATCGTAGAAAACAATGGTTTATTCAAATTACGCTACATTACAGTATTATAGCATTAGTATGGTCATTATTTGACAACATTTCATACTAAATGGTGTATTACTGAACAATAGTAGTTTCTTAAAATTCTGATATCCATTATTTGACAACAATGTCATAGAGATGCACTGTAAAAACCAAGTTACCTCAACTCTATGGGAGTAGCAATGAAGTTAGCAAGCAACAAAATGGGAGCGTTAACAAATGATCCAAGCAAAGGTATAGCAATCCCACATAGGAACACAGTGACACCTGTTTCAAAAGCATTATTTAAAACACTCTGTGAGTAATGTCAAATAAGTGTTCACCAAATTTAATAGAGTCCTTGTGAGTTTCACTCATTAGTCTATTAAAATAATACTAAGAAAATGTTTGTATTATTTTTATATTATACAACAAAGACAGATTCAGAAAAGAGTTTATAGGATACTCCAACCTATCTACAAAGAGGACCAAGAACAAAAAGATGAGCTACGTTAATACATAAAATCGCAGAACTATCCTAACAAAGAATTATCAAGGCCTATTTCCTACTAATTCACTAAATAATAGCCTGAATTTTTCCTTACTAAGAACTATTTTCTAAAACAAAATGAACTAAATTAAAACATAAAATCACAGAACTATCCTAACAAAGAATTATCAAGGCCTAATTCCTAAAAGTTCAATCCATAATAACCTGAATTTTTCCATACCAAGAACTATTTTCTAAAATGACTTTGGAATGCTCCACAATGGCCAACTTTATTTTTCTAAACTACATCTATTCCTCAATTTCCAATCAACTTACATCATTGAATATCAAATCAATGTCATCACTTTTTGTTTCCTTCCCCACAACCCCCAAAGAAACAAAAATATCAAAGACATGAGACAAATCACCTGACATGATGGGGAAGCAACTAAGGCTAAGGGCATTATGGTAAACCAATAGTTTGGAGAGTGTAGAAAAGAAGGTCCAAAAATACTAATGACATGAGATAACAATTACCTCAACCCCTAACCACCAATGGATTTGGATTCTCTACCTTTCCCTACCTTTCTCTCTATCGCTCTCTACATTTGTTTTCCCTCTCGTGATTCTCTCTCCATCCTAAACATCACACTCTCCTATTTTATCACAAAATTTGTCTATGGTTTCAAACTAGCCTTCCCATGATTTCTGTCAAAGACGGAGATAACAATTTTAATCTCTTTAAAATGTTACATGTATGCATTCTTGCCTTTGTATAACCATCCTTTCGTAATATTTAGTAGTGCTGCAAATAAATATATCTGTGATTCCTAATGCTCCCCAAACAATACAGAAAGCATTACATTCAGATTTGAATAACTCCTCTCAAAAGAAAATAATGTTAAAGACAGGTGGGGATCCAACCTAATACCATATGCCTAAAGAAAACAATAACCTTAAAAGGAGCACAGCATAGGTCTTTCTAATTTTATCAAGAACAAGGCATCCCAGACTAAGATATCCAAAGAGATGAATCATTCTTCCCCTTCCTAGGAAAATGTTTGTTATTGGTTTTTTCCCTTCATCCATTATTTTTGTCTTAACCATCTGATTCTCAAAGAAAACAGGCCCTGTGGAATTTGGCTAGGAGGTAAGTAAAGTCTGGCAAACGATTTTTCAAGTCAATATGCAAACTCGAGTTCTCCCAATCGATTTTCTTTTTACTAAAGCTCATTAACCACTCGATTCCTACAATTTGATTAAAGTAAATTTCCCTGGATTCATTATATAATATATGGTATTTGAAAGCAAGAATCCTATATTGTTAAACTAAGTGACATAACAATTAACAACATACCACAAATAGGAAATACTCCAAGTGTAATGCCAAGTGCAGCAGAGAAAGACAACAGTTTCGGATCAGCACCACTGAAAACAAAAATGTAATAACTAATAACTACAACTTCCATAAAAATATAATTAAATGAAGAACTTTAGAAAAAGGTGTCATTAGAAAACGAACAAAACATTATAAATGAGAGAATAAAAGTTAACAACACTGTATTATTGTATAAATAAAAAAATAAAAACTATAGAATAGAATTAATAACTATAGTACCCGCGGAGAACCAGGAGCAGAGGATCAGTGAACTTGTGTTGAAACCAATTGCATATTCCCATATCCTTCCTCCAAATTGATCCAATTTAGATGGGATTTTCTTTTTGTTGTTGGTATAAGATGGTATTTCTAATTATAAAGTGAAATATGCATTGTCATCAGATGTTCTCCTTTGTTGATGGAATTTACCATTTGGTCCTCCATGATCAGATTCATACGCTAAGGGAATGGATATTTTCAACTGTATGTAGAGGAGAAATGTGAAATTGAGTCGCCCTTGGATCACACTGCTGACACTATATTGATTGAAGAAGATCCAACGGCTTAGATTATCATGTTCGTAAATTATATTAGATTTGGGAAATTTTAATATGGAACGCGGTTCCTAGACTAGTGTGGAGTGGACCACTGGTTAAAGTAGATATTAATTGTTACTTAAGGCTTTGATATTATTTCAACAAAATTAAAGTAAATTAAATATGTATCGTGCTTGTATTAATTCAAAAGCAATTAAATCACCGTCTATTTACGATGTCGTGCTTGTATTAATTCAAAAGCAATTAAATCACCGTCTATTTACGAAGATAAAAAATATTGTATACTATTGCTTACTTCTAAAAACTTTCAAGTACGGTGAATTAGAAGACACCTTAAAACAAAAAATTAAAAGTGAGCACTTTTTCTTGTTAAAAAAATTATACTATTTGATTTTTATCTGGTATTTGTTTAATAAATTGATCTTTCGTCCTAAAAACAAATTGTTTTTCAATGGTTCTCCGCTCCTACTCTACGATTATATGAATAATTAATAATTGTGATATTTGTACATTAAAATATAGATATTTATGTGTATTAAATAAAAAAATCACTTTAGTCTTTAATTATGTGAAATGATGTCACATAATTTTTAAATATATTATTTTATTTTTTTAATGTATTTATAGTAATTCAGCTTAGTCTTCGAGCGTATTTTTGTTTTTTAATGATCAATTTAATCTATAAAATTACTATTATGATTTATATTAATACATATTTAAATTGTTCTATATCATTTGAATCAATATTGAACATTGATAATTTTTTAAAATATTGTTATTCAATAGATATTATAGACTTCAATCTTAGTCTAATAGTTTAGTTTTTCAAGAACTCAATTTCAACCTATTAAACTTAGATACTCTAAATTTAAGAACGTATTTGTATTAGATACTTATCTGATATTGATATTCCACGAATACTTATAAATATCTATCATAGAAATAACAAAATTATTTTTTTATTTGTTTTTAAAATATTTTATTTGATACTTCACAAATACTTACAAATATGTATCATATGATGGATAAAGAGAATAAAAAATGTAACACAAGTTTTTTGGGACATCCGTGTAGATGTACATAATTCATTTATGATGATGGAATTCTTGAATTAAAAAAATTGTTTTTTAATGAAATAAACTTAAAATTTATTGCATAAAATAAATACTTATTTTAAATATTTTGAATGATACTTTTGTTGATACAGTAACATATGGATTAAAATATATTATGAAAATTATTATCATTATAATTATATATTAAAGAAGAATAATCAATGTCTCTCTTGACAAGTAATCTAGATGTATATAAGTTTTTAATATATACTTTTTTTAATTTTAAATAGACTTAAATTGTCATAACAATTAAATTTATAAATATATTTGAAGTATCATTTGATACATGTGACCTGCTATTTTTTTTTAATTATCTCTAAATTCAGTAATGTTATGTCAATAATTTTAAAAGTGGGAAACTATGATAACATAAAATAACTAAATTTTGGAGATTAAAATCACTCGTTTGACAGTAAAAAGAGAAACATGATATAATTGAAAAACTGGAGGTAAAATCATTCATTTAGTACTAGAGGGTAAAATTGCAAAATTGAAACACTTGAGGGAAAAAGCATTTAAGCCTAATAGATTATAACAAATGTAAAGTTTCTTTTTGGCGTTGCAGACAATAATCGATTATATGTATTGGAATATCTACTCGCATGATTTTTAAACTTAGCAGAATCAACTGTCACAAAAAATGAGGTTACTTGTGCCACCGTAGCATACCTTAATTTTAAAGTTCATTTCATATATTTTCACAATAAATAGAAGTTTTGTGGCAGATTATTTTATAACTTAAATATAAACCGAAATTATGTCAAAATTATTTTCATCATTATTTTCTTAATATGATCATAATTGTCTCAAGACACTTATTGACTAATAGCTAATATAATTATAATAGAAAATATATATCCACATAATATTATTGAAATATAATTAATATAATATAAATATTTTAACATTCGTCCGAGCGACTCGATCTGACCTCAAACTAAAGATTGGATTGTGTACTCATTTTTTATAAACTAAAATTAAAATTTTAAAAACAAAGATGTTACAATCCACATCAGACTCTCATCATATTTCACACACGTCACCCTACACCCTCCACACCCCAACATCTGCCTCCAATGAGTTCAATCTAGTCGTTCATTTTCCACCGGTCACTTAATCTAAGCCTTCCATTGTTTCATTGTTTTTCTTTTCTAGCACCATAAACACGTCAAAGTTGGATTTCATTCTCAGCTTTCTTTCTTCTCTCACTTTTATTTAATGCACTTTTGAGCCACTTCTCTCATTTTAATCCCTTCTATTTAAAAGTGATCTTAACACCATTGTCCATTCGGTCTCCAAGTGGTCTTAGTACCTCTATCCCTTCACCCTACACCTTCTCATCATACATTTCGCACCCGTCACCCTAAACCCTCCACACCCCAACATCTGCCTCCAGCGAGTTCAATCCAGTCGTTCATTTTCCACCGGTCACTTGATCTAAGCCTTCCATTGTTTCATTGTTATTCTTTTCTAGCATTATAAACACATCAAAGTTGGATTCCATTTCCAGCTGTCTCTATTCTCCTACTTTTGCTTGACGCATTTTTGAGCCACTTCTTTTATTTTGGTCCCTTCAATTTTAAGAGTGGTCTTAACGCCATTGTCCATTCGGTCTCAAAGTGGTCTTAGTACCTCTGTCCCTTCAGTTATAGAGTGATCTTTGTACCACAGTCTAGTTTGCGAGTGGCCTTAGTATCATATTTTAAGGTGTAGTTCTAGAACATATCCTACAATTAAGTGGGATTCCAATACAGTTTGATTGGACTATTTTATCCAAGAGATGTCATGGTTGATAATATGCTTGCATATTTTTAGACCGTGACACAAAATGTCTTAATGATATCGAACTAGTACGCAATTCTACCTGATAATATCTTCGATGACAACAACGGTTTTCAAAACACTTTTATATAAAAATCAATAAATAAATAAAAAATAAAAACTACATAATAGAATTAATAACTATAGTACCCGCGGAGAACCAGGAGCAGAGGATCAGTGAACTTGTGTTGAAACCAATTGCATATTCCCATATCCTTCCTCCAAATGGATCCAATTTAGATGGGAATTTTTGTTGTTGGCATAAGATGGTATTTCTAATTATTAAGTGAAATAAGCATTGTTCATTATATATTCTCCTTTGTTGATGGAATTTACCATTTGGTCCTCCGTGATCAGATTCATACGATAAGGGAATGGATATTTTCAACTGTATGTAGAAGAGAAAAGTGAAATTGAGTTACCCTTGGATCGCACTGCTGGCACTATATTGAATGAAGAAGATCCAACGGCTTAGATTATCATATTCGTAAATTAGATTAGATTTGGGAAATTTTAATATGGAACGTGGTTCCTAGACTAGTGTGGAGTGAACCACTGGTTAAAGTAGATATTAATTGTTACTTTAGGCTTTGATATTATTTCCAACAAAATTAAAGTAAATTAAATATGTATCGTGCTCGTAATAATTCAAAAGCAATAAATCACCATATATTTACGAAGATAAAAAATATTGTAAACTAATACTTACTTCCAATAACTTTCAAGTACGGTGAATTAGAATTCACCTTAAAACAAAGATTAAAAATGAACACATTTTTATGCTAAAAAAATTGTACTATTTGATTTTTATCTAATATTAGTTTATTAATTGATCTTTCCTCCTAAAAACATTTTTTTTTTTAATGGCAGTAGTCTCAAAATCTTGAATTTAGATCTTCGGCAACAGTTACGTCCAATAAATTGCAAGGTCCTCCACTTCTATTCACTAGTTTATTTTATCTTTGTTACGTCGTTGATATTAGATTAATTGTTTTAAATAAAGCGGTGATAAATTTATTTTATCCAATATAATAATAAATCAGCAACAAATTCGTTATTATGATAAATTTTGTTAAGTCTATTTTAATTGAACTATTATAATATATATATATATATATATTAAAAAAAATCTATAAAAAAACAGTAGCAAATTTGTTATTATTATAAAATTTGTTAGATTTGGTATATTATACCATTCTAACAAATATTTTACAAAAAAAAAAAACTTTAAATTAATCAAAAAATTAGAAAAAACACGCACCAACTCATTCTTTTTCGTGTTGTGGGAGTTTCACCCTTCACCCTTCAAAGTTTTTATCCTTCAACTTTCATCCTTCAATGTGAATTTATCATTCATCTTTCAACTTTCATCCTTAATGTGAACTCGTAATTCATCCTTTAATACGAATTGGATGAACTTCATCATTTATCGCAAACTCATATGATCTTCAGTTTTCATTCTTCCTAAATTTTGTTTTCATTATCTTGTTCACAATCAACTAAATAATTTATCAAATGTATGCCTATAGATAACTAAAAAATTTATGCCTATATTTAAAAGATTGTGGATTTTAGTACAATATTTTTTCTTCAAACTTTACCTTTTATTTAAAATATTTTGTTTAGAAATTTACGATACCTTACTTTTTAAATAACTGTTTTTCCAGATTATCGTATAATTTTTAGCAAAATAATAAAAGTAGATGAAATGCAATAATACCCTACCCCAGAAAACTGTGTCGGATGAAGAATAGAGGTGAAGTGAAGAATGATATAATCATCCGCAATATCTTCTCCAATCTCAATCATTGTAAAAACACCCGCCAAAATCACTGCAATTTTAATTCCCTCCACTTTGCACCAAATTTAAATAAATCCACACAATACTATAAACCATACACAACCTAATAACCTAATCATCAAACGACAGAAATTGAAGCTCCCTCGTTTTCTCTAGGACTCGATTTCGACGACACACCTCCACCTTCACCATCTACCTCCCCCACTCCGTATCCTCAAACGCCTCCGTCATTGTCCCCTTTCCTCCTCCCAAACCGATCCGCCTTCATGCATCGACGATGACAACATCGAGGAGTTCTCTTCGCAGGAGGTTATTTTTCGATTTCTAAATTCATAGTGTCCCATAACGATTTAACGATTGTCTTAAAAGATTTTGTAGTGTACCAAGTTATGGTTGCAACGTTTTTTGGGTGGATAGTTCCCCCCTATAAGAAAATGTTGTAGATATTCTTGTGTCTCGGTTATGAAGAGTTCATGGTTGAAGTCCTGATTGTAAGTTAGGAGTCACTTTTTTGAGTTTAATTGGTATGTGGTTGTCATAATGTCTTAGTCCATGCAGCTTGTTATATGCTGTCTCGTGAAAGATTAACAAATTTAGACATTGTGTGATCAATTTATAGTGTTATTATCAGTTTCTCTCACCTCTCTCATAGGCATTTGTCTAGCTCAATATCTTGTTAGTGTATCTTTTAATGTTATCTCCATTTGTTGTACTCCAGATTCTTTATTGTTGCCTTTGCATCCTCTGCTTTATGTTTTTTTATTGTTGTTTTTCCCTGTTTCTTGTCCTTACTCAGATTATATAAACGCAGTTGTGGTTAGATTTTCTGCTTTTTATGTTCTCTTGTTGAAAATATTGTTATTCAGTTGTATTAATTTTCTTTCCTTTCGATTGCAGACAGCCTAGAGTAAACTCTACATGCTTATTTTTACCATTTTTTCTAACTTTACTTGACACGCCTCTCTGTTGCTGGTAATTTCTGAATTTTTATTTGATTTGATTGAATGCAGTGAGATATTAATGTGCACCAATTCTTTATTGGTTTCACAAATGGTTGTATGGATTGGCTTAAGTGGCCTCAAGTATTGAAATTGAAAGATTGGTTTCTTGCGATGTCTTGTTACTGAATAAGTGTCTTTTTAAATGTTATAAATGCAGGAACTTGAGTCATAATCATCTTGATGGTCCCTTGTCTGTTGAATTTGGCAATCTCAGAAGCATATAGATTATGTAAGTTTTGTTGATGTTTTCTGATCTGAACGATTGAATTTTCAACGTCTTGTTAAGTTGTTTTTCCTTGGGGTTTAATTGGTTCATAATGATTTATATTTTCTCTAGTGATATGTCCTTCAACAACCTTTCAAGGAGCATTACACTAGAGATTGGACAGCTGCAGAACCTTGCGTCTCTATATGTCTAACTATGAAGAGTTTTGTGTTTGATGTTTTGTGTTTATTCCTTGTCGGGTAACCAGTTTACTGACTTGCCATTACTTTAACCGATGGTAGGATTTTGAACAACAATGACTTGCACGGGAAGATTCTTGATCAGCTCTCCAATTGTTTCAGTCTTTCTTCCCTATGAGTATTTGCGACAGGAAGCCTATTCCTTTTCTGTTTTTTATTTAATTAATATTGCTTTGAGCCTCTATGAACTAGATCCATGCTAATGTCTTGTTCATGTTTTAGAAACTTTTCTTATAACAACTTCACTGGAGTAGTTCCATCTATGAAGAACTTCACGCGATTTTCAGCTGATAGGTAGTGCAGAGAAACCTTTATATTTCATGGTCATGAACTTGAATGTGTTGATAACTTATTTAACTTTACAATATGTAGCTTCTTTGAGAATCCTTTGTTATGTTGAAATTGGGAAGGATTTATACGTCGTCCTTATATTCCAAAATCAAGAGGTTTGTGAGGTTTAACCCATTTTGAAATGTTTTTTTAGATTGAGTCTTTAAATATAATTGACCATATTGTATTATTTTTTCAAAGATTTTTTCTAGAGTTACAGGTGTATGTTTTGCTCTTGGTATCATCATGTTACTGGCTATGGTAATTGTCGCTATCTATAGAACCCGCCAATCCAAGCAGTTGATTAAAGGATCTAGCAAGACAGGGCAAGGTATGATGGATGGTTGAGTTCTACATGGATAGTAACGACAAACTAGCTTTTTCTCACTTGATTTTGGTTATTATGTCTGTTTTTTCAAGCCCCCCTAAACTTGTAATTCTTCATATTGATTTGGCAATTCATGAAGTAACAATGTCGATTTACAAGAAATGGGGGTTTGAATTGTAAATGTACCTATTAAAAAATTCTTGAAGAAACTTCAAGATTTAACTCAAGAATGATCTTAGTTAGGAAAACAGAAAACGAAGAACGTTCTTGGTTAGCTTAAAAACATAAATTCAGTTTATGTTTGTTCTCAATTAATTAATTAAGCTTAATAAATAAAGAGATAAGAGAAGGAATATCACACAAAAATATATCCTAGTTCACCCAACTCAGGCTACGTCCAGTCCTCACAACTGTGAGATTTTCCACTAAGTGTTCAAAATAAAAAACCTTCTTGGTTTTATAGCACCTAACTTAGATCAACCTTGATCTATTACAAGCTTTATTTTTTTCCACCTACAAAGTAAATTAATCACCTATCGATCTTGATAGGATTCGTTACAATCTATTCAAACTATACTTAAGCATTTATAGTTTGAGTTTTACAATAATGATGATATTATTTTGATAGAATCTGAGATGTCTCAACTCTTGTTTGAGATTCGATTTCTTACAAAAAATTCAGTAGTAATGACACATTATGATATAAAAGTTCAGAACAGATTCTTCTTTGTGAAAATGAGAATTTCAAGTATGTGAATGATTTATGAGACTTTGATAGCACTTGAACTTCTGTTGTTTTCCTGGACATTGATATTTCTTTTATAGACAATTGGAGCATTTAATAATGGTCTAAAGAGCCGTTGGTAGTGCTTTGTCAGTGTTGACCAAAACTAGTATATATGATTAAAAATAACCCAACCTTTGAACATTTTGAATCTGTTTTGGCTAATGCGATTACAATCTTTTGTTAATATGTTTGCCTTCGAGTTTAAGAGGATTTGAAGCTTCTCATTTAATCACTGATGATACAGCTTCGATCTAGAGCCTTGAATCTATCCAAAATAGTTTGGTGAATGATTATAAACATTTGCAAAAGTAAGGAGATCAAAACTGTAATTCTGTAGAAACGAAGATTAATTATCAATATGGTTTTGGTAGTTTGAATTTTTTGGAGATTGATGATCAATTCTGGAGATTTCGTTTGATTGTTCTGGATGTCTTCCTGATGTCTTTTGTACAGATCAAGATTGATTGAACTTTCTTTGATAGTTTGGCTGATTCGAGATATTTTATCTTAATGATTCGAAAGCCTTCTTTGACTGAGATGAGACCTATTTGTATCTTGCCATGTATCGATGAACTTAGTAAAAATTTCATAGGCAAAAGCTTCGTCAAAATAGTGGAGATTGATTGATCAAGATACTGTAACAGTTAGTCTTGAATCTGGAGATCATTCTCCATCTTGTCCAGAATATTCTTGTTTCTTTGTATGTTTAGTTTTTAACTGTTTTCTTTGTTTTGCTTGATTCATATCTTTGAATTAATACACTCAAAGAATTCAGTAGTATAACACAGTAAGATAGAAAAGTTTAGAACTAGTTCTTCTTTGTGAAAATGAGAATTTCAAGTATGTGAATGTGAATGATTTATGAGACTTTGATAGCACTTGAACTTCTGCCTTTTTCCTAGATATTGACCTTTCTTTTATAGGTGATTGGAGTATTTAATGATAGTCAAAAGAGCTGTTGGTAGTGCTTTGTCCTTTTTGACCAAAATCAATATATATGATTAAAAATAATTCAGCCTTTGAATATTTTGAATATGTTTTGACTGATGTTGTTACAGCTTTTCTTATTCTGTTTGCCTTTGAGTTTAAAGATCTCTGAAACTTGTTACTCAATTATTGATGTTACAAATTCGATCTGGAGCCTTGAATCTGTCCAAAATAGTTTGGTGAATTATTATAAATCTACAGAAACGAAGATTGATTATCAATCTGATTCTGGCAGTTTGAACTTTTAGGAGACTGATGATCAATTTGGAGATTCTGTTTGATTTTTCTAGATGTTTTTCTGATGTCTTTTGTACAGATCAAAGTTGATTGAAGTTTCTTGACAGTTTAGCTAAAGGTGTTCCAGACTATTTTAACTAGCTTAATTTGAGATCTTTTATTTTAATGATACAATAGCCTTCTTTGATTGAGATGAGACCTATTTGTTCCTTGCCATGTACTGATGAACTTAGTATTAAATTTAGAGGTAAAAGCTTCGTTGAAATAATGGAGATTGATTGGTCAAGATGCTGTGACAATCAGTCTTAAATCTATAGATCATATGTTGAATTATGATATGAGGAAGATTGAGGCACTTACATTTGAAAAGGTGATAGATGATTAAGGCATCATTGGCAGAGACGTATTCGTGGCTTCCTTCTTGGAACAAGTTAGAGAGTACTTCAGTCTCTTTGAGATTTAGAGCTGAGTACTACTTGTTGCCAAAGATAGAAGGTCCTTTTGTAGGAAGTTGACGGATGGAAGCCTGGATATTTGGAGTTAATCTTATCTTGATTCCCTTAATGGTGGAGACGAGTATGGATTTGTCTGGGAAGATCGTGGCATTGTAGTAGAAGGCTCTTACAACATCTCGATAGTAATGTTCAAATGTTTGGATAAAAGAAGTCCACCCTAGTGCATCAGTATGATGCTGAACATTGGTGCCATTGATTATAAGTTTATCAAATACAAAAACTCTTTCGATTCCAATAAGGCGTTGAGTCCATTTGGCTTTGAAATTCGTTGAATTTTTTGGTAAAATAAGAGGGAGTGTGTTTGATTTGGATTTTTTAGAGGGTGTAGAAGGGCCAGATGTTTCAGATGAGGATGAAGATGTTTCAGAGGAAGATGAAGAGGGTTCATATGTTGCAGATGTGGATGAACGTTTGGATTTGTTTGAGGGCGAAGATGTATGAACTGGAGAGGAATTTTCTTAAGGATTGGAGGTAGAGAAAGGTTGAGTAGGAGAACGTTCTTGAAGTGAAGAATGAGAAGGAGTACGAATTGGAGAACGTTCTGTATTTTGGGCTGGGGAACTTTTGGAAAATGGAGAATGTTCTAGAGAGGCGGGTTCAGTGAGTTTCAGGTTTCGTTTGGGTGCATGCATCTTCTTTCTTTGGGGATTTTTGAGGATGTTTCTAGCTAGGTATTGGGCGATGGTCATGGTGGTTTTTGTTTTCATGGATTGTTGTGTTAGTTTTTTGATTTGAGTTGAAGGTTGAGATGGTTTAGGAAGAGAGGATAAGATTTCATTAATTAACCTCCTTTTTTGATTAGGAGGAGTTGATTAAGAGGGTTCGGAGGAGAAGGAAGATTTTGATGGAGTGATGGGTTTGGTTTGTTCTTTCTCTGTGGCAGTTGTGTGAAGAGAGACATCCAATGAGTCATCACCCTCTGGATTGGAGAGGATAAAGTAATATGGTTTTTCGATAGAAGCTTTTGTGGTTCCAATGCTAGATTGTACTCATGGAACGTCTTGTTGTGAACAAATGAGGGGGAACTTGAGCATGATTAGGAGGAGGACACATGTAGAGTGGTGGAAGAATAATGGATAAAGGTTTGAGATTGATAGGGATATTAGGGTTATTTTCTTGGGATGATGAGAGGTAGTTAGAAAACGAGGTATCGAAGGAAATGCGTGGAGGAGTTAGTCGTGGTAGTGGAGAGGGTGAGTGTTGTGATGATTCAGATGATGGGGATGATGAGGATGGTGAACAAGGGTATGCATTCTTTCTTGTAGAATGCTTTGTGCACGTCATTGTTTGAGTTGCGAAGGATTTTTGAGTGAGAGAGATTTGAGGAAGAAGATGAAAAGTTGAGAATATTGTTTGTTGTTTTTTTAAGGAAAGAGAAGGAATATGGAATGCCTAAGGTGTCAGTCAAAAATGTTTTTGAGGAAAAGGATCAATGATTATTTTGAGCCTTGGGAAGGAGGAGAGAATTTTGAGGCCGAGCGTGCTGTGTGTTAGTTCTCTTTGCAGACAAATAGACACATGCGTTAAATGCCAAGATTTCCCCTTTTGGTTTTGAGAGAAAAATTGATGACACATAAGAGAATGTTGGTTGAAAAAATGGAGACTAATGTCTGGAAAAACGGAGATTGATAAACGTTCTTCGTTTTCTGCAGAAGTAGATTTTAACCAGAATTTTCTGGATTTTTCGTAATTTTCAATTTCTCTTTGATCAAATTGAAACTATCCTCGACAAGAGAGTTTGTAAAGATGTCAACAAGTTGATTTTGAGTATACTTCTTGCATATGTATCCCATAAGCTTATAATTGTTTCAAATGGATGTTTAAAGTGCATTTTTGATTGGGTTCTTAAATAAACAAGTCTATGTGAAACAACCTCTAGGATTTGAAAATCAATCAAAACCAAATCATGTTTTCAAACTTATCAAAGATTTATATGGTTTAAAACAAGCACCAAGAGCTTGGTATGAACGACTAAGTTCATTCTTAATCAAAAACGAATTTTCAAGAGGAAAAATTGACACCACATTATTTAAGAAAACAAAGAAGAATGATTTACTTATTGTTCAAGTATACGTTGATGATATCATTTTCAGATCAACAAATGAAAAATTGTGTGAAGGATTTTCAAAACTTATGCAAAGTGAATTTGAAATGAGCATGATAGGAGAAATAAGGTATTTTCTTGGATTACAAATTAAACAATATGAAAGTGGTATTTTCATTTGTCAAGAAAAATACATCAAAGATCGGTTAGTCAATTACAAAATGAATGAATCAAAGATCATGTCTACTCCCATGCATCCATCTTCCTTTTTAGAGAAAGGCGAAAATGGTAAATCTGTTTCTTAAAAAGAATATCGAGGAATGATTAGCTCTTTGCTTTACTTAAATGCTAGTAGGCCTGATGTAGTATTTGTAGTGGGATTATGCGCTCGATTTCAATCAGCACCAAAAGAAACTCATTTAATAGCAGTAAAACGAATCTTTAGATATCTTGTTGGAACCACTAATTTTGGTCTTTGGTATAGAAAAGGTTCGCATTTTAATCTTATAGCGTATTGTGACGTTGATTATCTTGGAGATAAAATCGAAAGAAAAACCACAAGTGGAACATTGATAAGCTGGTCTTGCAGAAAACAAAACACAATAGCTTTATCAACCATTGAAGCTGCGTATGTCTCAGCGTCAAACTGCTGCTTACAAGTTCTTTGGATTAAAAATCAACTCGAAGACTACTCAGTAAATTATTCCAGCATTCTAATTTAATGTGATAACACTAGTGCAATAAACTTGTCTAAAAATCCAATACAACACTCTATATTAAAATATATTGAAATAAAGTATAATTTTTGTAAGACCCATAATTTTAAAGTGTACTTTATGTAATTTGGTGTATTTTTGGTATTTAACTCGGAGGCTTTTTAGCCAAAGTCTTTAATATTTTGGAGTTTATAAGACCAAAACGATATTTTGATGCATGATTAGAATTACTCGTCGATGAATAAATTAAATTAACTGCGGTGAATCGTTTACGAAGAATTTAATGCGGTATGGGTGAAATGGTAATTTAACAAATATCTAGATATTTTGAGATATTTGTTAAATGTAATTAAAATATATATAAATATATATATGTAAACATTTGTTTGGGAAGAAAAGGAAAGAAGAGAGAAAGGAAAGAAGGAAAAATAAAGAAAAGAAAAGCAAGGGAAAGAAAGACAAGGTAGAGAAACACAAAATTTTCCTTCTTTTTCCTCTGCGCGTGCGAGAACCTTCTCCTTCCTTCCTCCATTTTCGTTTTTCGCAGCTTCCTTTTGTTCAAAAATAGAGACCCAAGGCTTGGTAGGTGATAGGACAAGAGTTTCTCTACTTCACTCTTCCTCTTTGATTTGAAAACGAAGAAAAACGGTATTAGGGATTCAAACACAAACCTTCCCGTTTCATCTAGATCTAAGCTTCATTTCGCGAAGAGATAGAAGGGAAAGTTGCTCACTACCACGCTACAGTGCTAGGGGACCAACTTTCACCGAATTTGCTCGCGGTACTGTAATCGCACGTTAAATCTAACGTGAAGGTAAGGGCTCCTTCCAAACTTTTAGTTTGCATTTAAGGCCTTATCTGTGGTTATATGGAAAAGAATTTTGTTAGGGTCAAAGTATTGATTTGGGGAAAATGTATCTAAGGCTTTATGGGTAAAATCTTAGAGTTAGGTTTTGGTTATCTTGATGAATGTATCGTGGAAAATGAATTTAAACTCATTTATGTATGATTTTGAGTAAATGAAACTTGTGTGTTTGAGTGGTGGATTGTGTTGATTTGTGTTCGTTGTTTTTGATGTGTTCTTAATTGATACTAATGAAATTTGATATGTGTATGGTTGGATTTTGTGGAAAAATGAATTGATGTGTTTTGATGTGGATTGATAATATGTTTAAGTTGTTTTGCGTGAAATTTGAAAACCATTAAGTTAAATGAGTATTAAGAATGGGGAATCTCTTAATGTCTTGTTTACTTAATGTGTATTTGGAAAAATCGTATAAGTTAACTGGACATTAAGAATGGGGAATCTCTTAATGTCTTGGTTACTTAATGTTTATTTTGGAAAATTGTTTAAGTTAAATGAGAATTAAGAATGGGGAATCTCTTAATATCTTGTTTACTTAATGTTTGTTTTGGGAAAACTGTTTAAGTTAAAAGAGTATTAAGGATGAGGAATCTCTTAATACTTCTGTTTGCTTAATGTTTTATTTTGAAAGTCGTTAAGTTAAATGAGTATTAAGAATGGGGAATCTCTTAATATCTGTGTTTAATTAATGTCGTCGTGAAAATGATTTTGTGGAGAAATGAATTATTGTGTTTTGGCGTGAATTGTGTAATAAATTTGTGAATACGGTTGAGGTTGTTCTGTGTGGAATTTGAAAACCATTAGAGTTAAACGAGCATTAAGAATGGGGAATCTCTTAATGTCTTGTTTATTTAATGTGTGTTTGGTTGTGAAAATTGTTTAAGTTAAATGAGAATTAAGAATGGGGAATCTCTTAATGTCTTGTTTACTTAATGTTTGTTTTGAAAATCGCTTTAGTTAAATGAGTATTAAGAATGGGGAATCTCTTAATGTCTCGTTTACTTAATGTTTGTTTTGAAAATCGTTTAAGTTAATTAAGTATTAAGAATGAGGAATCTCTTAATGTCTTGTTTATTTAATGTTTATTTTGAAAATTGTTTAAGTTAAATAAGTATTAAGAATGGGGAATCTCTTAATGTCTTGTTTACTTAATATTTGTTTTGAAAATCGCTTGAGTTAAATGAGTTTTAAGAACGGGGAATCTCTTAATATCTCGTTTACTTAATGTTTGTTTTGAAAATCGTTTAAGTTAAATAAGTATTAAGAATGGGGAATCTCTTAATGTCTTGTTTATTTAATGTTTGTTTTGAAAATTGTTTAAGTTAAATAGGTATTAAGAATGGGGAATCTCTTAATGTCTTGTTTACTTAATATTTGTTTTGAAAATCGCTTAAGTTAAATAAGTATTAAGAATGGGGAATCTCTTAATGTCTTGTTTACTTAATGTTTGTTTTAGTAAACTGTGTAGACCCGTGATAGGTGGCACCTTGGTAAACGGTACAGGCCCGTGATAGGCAGTACGTTTATGGTTTACGCTTTTTAGTAAGTTGTGCTTACCCATGATAGGTGGTACGTTTACGACTTACATTTTTGGGTAAATTGTGTTTGTCCGTGAGAGACTGCACAGGTGTTTGTCCGTGAGAGACTACACCCTGGTAAATTGTGTTTGTCCGTGAGAGACTGCACAGGTGTTTGTTCGTGAGAGACTACGCCCTGGTGAATTGTGTTTGTCCGTGAGAGACTGCACATGTGTTTGTACGTGAGAGACTACACCCTGGTAAATTGTGAATTGTTGGTTCATCGTGATGTTGTGGGTATTGTGTTATAAGTGTTAAGTGTTATGTTTTGGAATTTGGTGATAGTGTGTTTGATTGCAATACTATTTCGAAACTCATGATGTTGTAGTAATTGTGTTATAAGTGTTAAGTGTTATGTTTTGGAATTTGGTGATAGCATGTTTGATTGCAAAACTATTTTGAAGCCCAATTTGTCGTGGTGATCACGTTGGAATTGCTAAGTGTTATGATTTGGGATTATGTATGAATGTGATTGAGTTAGTCTATGTATTTTTGGAAGATTACGCAGGTAAATCGATTGCCCCAATCGATTGGATTAGTTACAGGGACTTCTCTAAATTGATCAAATCGATTTGTCAAATCAATTTTGTAATTTGTCTTTCAAAACCCTTTAAGAAATCGATTGAATGAATCGATTGATATGTCTCCTGTTTTCTTGAAATTGGAAAATGCATTGAAGAAATCGATTGACCAAATCGATTTGGCCATCCAAGAACTCAACCATTTTTCACGAAATCGATTTGCCCAATCGATTAGCTTCAATACAGGGGCTCTGTCTTTCACGAAATCGATTTACCCAATCAATTTGGTAATGTGTTGTTTCAAAACCACTTAAGAAATCGATTTAGCAAATCGATTGGATTCATTACAGGGGCTCTGTCTTTCACAAAATCGATTTCCCCAATCGATTGATGTAAGTTCAGAGTTCTATTTTCACTAAAAACTTTCAGGAAATCGATTTGCCCAATCGATTGGCTTAGTGGAAAATCTTATTTTGAGTTGGATAGTTGATTACTCAATTGATTTATCAATGTTTTGGTCAGTTATATATTACTTGATATTTAGAGAACTTTATTTGATTTCATTTATATTTGGAAAACATTATATGAACTCTTCGCATATGAAAAATCATTTTAAGGTGCATGCTTAGTTGAGAGGATATTTTATGCATTCGAAAACTTAAATGTCATGTGTTAACTGTTAATTTCAGTTGGTGACCCTTTACAACTATTGTGGAAATCTGGGCTTTGCCCTCAGATGAGAGCCAGAAGGATCCTACCGGTTCGTACCCTACAGATGGAAATGTAGATGAGAATGCTTGTTTGGAGCTATGCTAGGAGGATCTCACTGGGTGCGTGGAGATCACTCAGGGTGTTTAGTGTTTTGTAAAATGATCAGACTAGGTTGACACAGAGGGAACGAATGTCTTTTTTTGGGTTGCGTTTATTTTAAACATGGAAGACTGTACCACTTTTGTTTTGTAAATATTTTGAATTCATGGATTGAGAACTTTTTCCGCTGCTTGTAAATTATAATGACTTAATTACTTATCCAAAGGTGTTATCTTATTTATTTCCCGTTTTATTTTAATTTCTTTTGAAAAAAAAATACACTCTCGCTTTGAAAAATGGGGTGTTACAATTTTATTCGTGATCATGTCAATAAGAAAGATATTGAATTAATCTTTGTTGTTGATACTCAAAATCAACTTACTGACATTTTTACAAAATCTCTTGTCGAAGATAGTTTCAATTTGAAAGAGAAATTGAAAATTACGAAAAATCCTGGTTAAAATCTGCTTATGCAGAAAACAGAGAACGTTTATCAATCTCGAAAATATTTATATATAAAATCAAAATTAAATAAATTATTCATATCTCTCATGTAAGTTTTATGAGATAAATATTCGTATTATATTTACATTTGTTCATACATAATGGTAATGCTTAAGCAAAGTTTGACATAACTAACAAGAATTGACTAATGTGATTTTCTACTTGCTACAACATTAAGACAACAAAATAAAATAAAATAAAGCAGTCTAACTATTCTTATTATTTTAGTGATATGTTAGAATGTCAAACATAAATAGGAAGATAAGTTATACTTATAAAAGATATAATTATCTATAATATATGTTACTCACTAGATTATTATTTAAAATAATAAAGACCATAATCATAACGCATACTAATAACATTTTAACACACATGTATCATATCAATGGTAATCTCTCTTACAACAATTATCATAATCATTCACTTCTAAAAATGAAGTTCATTTTCTCATTTGATCTTTCATTCATTTAATCAACATCTACTCTTTTATTCAATAATATATATTTGACTAATCTTTTAAAATATTATTGAAATTATTTTTTCAACTTTGGTATTTCAAGAGCACCCACAACTCTTTTTTCAATCACAAACATGACAAATCTTTCAAAATGTTCTTGAAATTACTTTCTCAACTTTGCTATTTCATGAGACATAAATATATATTTCTCAACTTTGCTAAATATCCTCAATTTTAAAAATTTCATATTTCTACATATTTGGTTTGTATCACACTCGTACTACATATCAGAGCTCAGTGTCCATGAAAAATCACATCGTTCACAATTCTAAGAGAATGTGTGAGGGGAATTTCTAAATATATTTGAAATTCTCTAATAATTATATGTCAGTCAAGTGATTGCAATGTTTGAGTTTAATCTATTTGTTAGACATCGAACCAATGCATCTGTTAAGTTACCAAAAATCACAATTCTAAGAGTTTTTTTCTTCATCAATTGGAATGAGTTTCTCTATAAATAGAGATACTTTAGAGGCATAAAGCATAAGAAAAAAAATTCATGTTACACTTGTCAAATTTCTGCCAAAAATGTTTCTAAGTAATTTTTTATTGTCTTTAGTGCACGAAAGTAAATGAAGGAACTTTATTTTGTAAACTATCATTGATCAATAGGTTTGATGTGAATATGCAATTCACTTCAAGGATTCCAAAGTTACATGAAGGGAATTCACTGGTTAACACGTTTGTATCCAATAAACATCGATTGGTAGGGGCGAATCAAACCAAATGCTTAGTGAGATATACACGCTTTGGAATTCATATGTGCAACTTTCATCGCCGTCAATTTCATCCTTTTTTTGTTCAAGATTTGTAGCATACCCCAACAAAAGATCAAACAATATTTAGGCCCGATTTTTGAGTTATTTGTTATTAATTAGTAATTGCAATTTTAAAAGATAAGAATACTCACATAATTATTTATTCATGACCATGGTGAAAGGTACACGATTATATGTATGTGTTTAAATTATATGCAAATATGATATAAGTTTGGATGTTCATTCTATGTGATTATGATAGTTTATGAAATTTGCATTTAAATTTATGTTGATGCATGATTGTTAGTTTTAAGTTTTTCTATAACATGGATAAATTTAATACTATCATTTTTCACTATTAGAATGATTTGAAAAATGATAGATACTTATTTTTAAAGATCCAAACTTTTTTCTTTTAGTATCAAACATATTTGAAAATATACGTTTCGAAGGTATACAATTGAAAAATTTAGTGAAAAGTTGTGTTGTTTTACAATGGATTATGATTGTATCATTGTCAAAGAAAGTCTTTGTTTTTTTTATTTGGATAAAATATTTATACCCTTTTCTCGCGATATATGAATCCGATACTTTATGATACATAAAAAATACACACCTAAAAGGTGTTTGAGAGGGATACTTCAAAATAAATTACAAATACATATCAAATTGGCTCACAAGCCTCTTCAACACCTTACATGTTGAATCAGTGACTTGATATTAGCATATCTATTCCACTCATATGGCTTAATTTTTGATTTTTTTTTTTAATTTCAAATAGACTTGAATTATGATAACAATTAAATTTATAAATATATTTGAAGTATTCTTTGATACACGTGATCTGCTATTTTTTCTTTTTTAATTTTTTCTAAATTCAATAATTTTATGTCAACAATTTAAAAAAGAATAATGGGAGACTATAATATCATAAAATAACTAAATTTTGGAGATTAAAATCTCTCGTTTAAAATTAAAAAGAGTAAAATGGTACAATTAAAAAACACGAGAGGTAAAATAATTCATTTAATACTAGAGGGTAAAATTGCACAATAGAAACACTTGAAGGAAAAATCATTTAAGCCTAATAGATTATACCAAATGTAAAGTTTCTTTTTTGGCGTTGCAAACAATAATCTATTATATGTATTGAAATATCTACTCGCATGATTTTTAAACTTAGCATAATCAAACTAAGGAAAAATGAGGTTACGACTTACGAGTGCCACCGTAGCTTACCTTAATTTTAAATGCATTTCATATATTTTTCTCAGTAAATAGAAGTTTTATGGCAGTTTATTTTACGACTTAAATATACACCGAAATTATGTCAAAATTATTTTCATCATTCTCATATTCATTTATTTTCACTTATTTTTCCTTGATTGATTTTTGCTGAAAACATAGTTTGAGTTGTAGTATGCTCTTCAATTTATTTTTATACTACTTAGGTATTCTGTGTTGGAATTAATATAATCATAAGATATATTATATTATATATATTATTACTACAATCATGTTTTAGTGCAAAAATTGATAAACTCATTAGCATGTATGTAATCTAAAACATGTTTATCAAGGCATTTATTGACTAATAGCTAACATAATTATAATATTAAATATATGCCCACATAATATTATTGAAATATAAATAATACATTACAAATATTTCAACATGCGTACCAACGACTCGGCTTGAGCTCGGGCTAAAGATTGGTTGATGTTCTAATTTTTTATAAACCAAAATCAAAATTAATTTTTTTTTTAAAAAAATTGTTACAATCTACATCAGACTCTCATCATACATTTCGCACACGTTACCCTGCACCCTCCACTCCAGAACATCTGCCTCCGACAAGTTCAATCTAGTCGTTCATTTTCCACCGGTCACTGGATCTAAGCCTTTCCATTGTTTCATTGTTTTTTCTTTTCTAGCACTATAAACACATTAAAATTGGATTCTATTCCCAGCTTTCTCTCTTCTCCCACTTTTGCTTGACGCACTTTCGAGTCATTTCTCTCATTTTGGTCCCTTCGATTTTAAGAGTGGTCTTAACACCATTGCCCCTTCGGTCTCAAAGTGGGCTTAGTATCTTCGTCCCTTCAGTTAAAGAGTGATCTTCGTACCACATTCCGATTTGCGAGTGGTCTTAGTGACATATTTTATGGTGTAATTCTAGAACATATCCTACAATTTAGTGGAATTCTAATATAGTTTGATTGGACTCTTTTATCCTAGAGATGTCATTTTTTGATAATATACTTGCACATTTTTAGGCTGAGCCACAAAATATCTTAATAATATCGAACTAGTATGCAATTCAACCCAATAATATTTGCAATGACAACAACAATTTTCAAAACAGTTTTATATAAAAATCAACCAACATGTTTTAAAAGCTTATTATTGATCAAAATCTCTTAGTGCTTTTCCTTGGGGTCTAGAGTAGGACATTGTTGTGTTTTGTGTTAATATATGGTTTATGATATTTCTTCTTCTTTATATCTCTTTTACTATTATCGCAATATTTTTTTTTGTCATTTAACATACCACAATTTAATTCTCATAATTAATTAGGTTAAATAGCACATGTAGTTTTTTAACTTAATTTCAGTTAATATTTTAGTCTTTTATTTTTTTTTCTTCTGATTTGGTTCGTTATTTTAATTTTAAGTGACAATTTGATCTTATTTGTTTTAAAATGTCAACAATGTTATCCTTTTATTTACAAAAATTCAAAAAATTCATCCAAATTTTCAAACAAAACTCATAAAATTTATTATATTCTTCAATATAATACAAATTTCATCAAATTTGTAACTCAAATCTTCAAATAAACTTATATTTTCATCTTTTTATTTGATGATGTTAAAGATAAAAATGAGTTTATTTAAAGATTTAAGTTATACATTTAATGAAATTTGCATTATATTGAGGATCATAATTAATTTTATGAGTTTTGTTTGAAATTTTTGATGCATAAAAAAATTAACTTGTCACTCAAAATTAAAATAAATGACCAAATTAGATAAAAAAAAATAAAAATAAAAAACTAAGACATTAACTGAAATTAAATTAATGGACTACGGTAGTGATTAGTTACTATTGGGTTGATAAATATCATCAGAGCCCATTTTAATACAAATTTTGAGAGCCTTTGATAGCCCCTTTTGTCATATTTTGCATTTTGTCATATTTTGCAAATCCTAGCTCTAGAATTATGTTTTAAAGCTTTAATCCTCCATATAAGGCTAAAACTCTTGATCAACCCATTGGTCAATAATACTATATTAGATTCTTGAGATTCGATTTTTAATGCAATTTCATTATATGTTTTTATATCTTTTCAGTCAATTTCTCATTTTTGTATGAATTGAATTTTATGATATGATGCTTAATCGAGCCGATTTCGATTTGTAAATTTGATTGAGATTATTCGAAATAGATTGAACACTTGTTTTAATTTAGTTCGAATAGGAATTGGTAGAACCTGTAACACTTAGTTAGAAGTTTGGTTGAATCCAACTCTAATAAGTGCATCAGTTTCAATAGATTAAGATCTCGGTCATTTTGATTTTCACTAACCTTTTTTTGGTTCTTAACAATTGTAGTTCCTCCAATAAATGCATTAGTCTCAGTAGATTAAGATTTTGGTCATTACTCAAGTTATTCTAATATGTTTTGGTTTTTAACCAATGTAGTTGTTCCATTAAGTGGAATAGTCTCAATGAATTAAGATTTTAGCCTTCACTTGGGTTATTTTAAACTATTTTTGTCCTTAGCCAATATAGTTCATCCAATAAGTAAAATAGTCTCAATTTTAAGATTATGGTCATGTTGGTTTTCACTTGATTAATTCTAACCTATATTTTAGACTTTTGAGGTTTGATTCTTCACTTGATTTTATGTTATGATTCTAACTCAGGCTGATTTCGATTTAAACATTTGATTGAAATCATTAAAAATAGATTGAACACTTGTTTTAATTTAGTTCAAATTGGAATTGATAGAATCTATAACGCTTAGTTATAAGATTGGTTGAATTTAGTTATGACAGTAATTATGTTTTGTGACATTAGTTTACTACTATGATTAATCAAATGCTGTGATATTTGACCTAGTATGAATTCAGATAAAAAAGAAATAATGCTTGCTTGTTTAGTTTTATGATCAAACAAAAACAGAAACATATAACATATGTTAATGTATAACTATGTTAATGCATAACCTGTGACAAAGTCTCAACGAAGAATTCCCATAACCGAATGGATTGATTATTTTGATTAATTGATAGTTCACTACAAATACTTAATCTTTTTTTTATTAAACTAAAAATCCTCATTTTTATTTATTTTGTGGCATGTTCTTAATTATTGTTAGTCATCGTTATATTTAAGATCATTGTAAAACGTTCAAGGTTTAGCTACCTTGCTTACTACATTATTGTGTTTTAGTTTTTTTTAACCTCACATGACTATAGATCAAATTGGCATTATTATCCGGGATCTCTGATAAAATTATTTAGCCAATTTAAGAAACCAATCCCTACTAATAATTTTCTTTTAATTTCTTGTTGTGTTCCAAGTCCCAGTTTGGGATTACGCCACTACTAGCAAGTCAAAAAAATCGGTTTTCAATCGTTTTTGTTAGATTGCTCCGAAAATTGCTTAGAAAATCTGTAATAACTCAAGGAACAGGGATCCCCTATGAAGAGCTAATAAAGGGATTTCAGGATCAAAATCCAAAATTCTTTTATTTAGACTACTTTTCAAATATTTTTATTTTATTTTTCATGACGTCAAAAAAATCCAAAAAAAATTTGAATCATCTTTATTTGATTTTTAGATATTTACTGTGTTATTTTTAAATTTTTTTATAGACTTTGTCAATTTCACATTCATTTTACCTTACTAGCTCGTATGGTCCAACTTTAGCATTCTACAGTCTTTTGATCTTGAATTGAAAAACACTTTTCATAAGCTTAAGTAGGCTAGCTCTTGTAATCATATAGGTGATAGTGATAGTATTTTTCGTATCTTATTTGATCATGAATCTAATTTTGTTGTTGATATTATGGCTGCAAGAACACTTACAGAACTTGCTACACATGATGTTACTTATAATGCTCTGTGTATTGAGTAAGACGACGTTGCACAACAAAAAAATTGACCTATCGTGACATACAAAATGTGTCACTAAACGTTAAAAGCTGTAGGTAAAGGTCAATAATACTTTGAGTGACACTCAAATCTAGTGTCAACTTTAAGGGGGCGTCCTGCTACACTTTGAGGACTGTCACCACATGTTCTGAGGATTATCACTACATGTTTTTGATTACTTCCTACAACAATGACTGTCACTAAACACTAGATAAATATAAATAAAGAATTCATCTATTCCTACGGTAATGTCTGTCACTAAAACCTAGAAAAATATAAATAAATAAACGATTCACCTTGGCAAGTGCGTCACCTATCACTTTCTTCAAAACACCTTGTCTCGGATCCTACTTTCAAAATATTTCCACGAACAAGGAATATTTAAAAACACAAATTTGATATAGCTACTATTTAAAAACATTGCTACCAATTAAACAAAAGTTTGAGATAAATCCAAACTACCTTTTCGGCTCTCCGTGTTAGATATCTATGATGTGCTTCAAGATTGTCGAAAATTTGATATTCATCTATCTCTTTTACTGTCATGTCTATCAGTTCCAACCATACATGAAAGGCTAATGGTCATCAAGATAAAAGTATTACAAAGTTACAAGGGCAATCATATATTAGAATGGCCGGAATTAATACCTTGTAATAATATTGGAATACCGAATACACAACATCATACTTTTGCAGGCTTGAAGTAAACTTGTCCAAATGACAATTGGTGAAAAAAACTTTATAGACTCACTTGTGAGCTTACCTCCCCATGGAAAATGCTGCATTAAGTATATGTACAGTAAATACACTAAGTGCTTTGAGCAAGAACTACTCTAACTTAATATAAAAACACACAAGTTCGCACGAGGACCTTAAAGAATCAATGGAAGTTCCTTGTAAAAGCATGTCCAGTTTTTGAACAATTCATCACTCCTGTGGTGGTTATTGATGTCACTAAGAAGCTACTCATTAACAAAACTTCAGTATTTGTTAATAAAACTTATGATAAACAGTGTAAATTACAGCCATGTTTTGTTTGTGTAAACAGTGTAAATGCCAAAGGGCAGGCAGTACAAGTACATTTAGTAGAAAACTTAATGCTAGAATCTAAATTGTTCTAAGCGACAGCCCCATCAATCAAAATGTGAACTAAATAAGGCTGAGGTTGGAATTTAGGGAGTTATCCATGGTGTAAAAACCCTTTTGTTGAAGCAAAACAAACGATGTATCAGATTGTATTAAGCAAGAAGATTAACATGATAAGGCTTAGTCAAATAAGTATCCTGGTTTTTAGCATTGTTTGTTAGTTGATTTAGTCAAATTTGTTTCCTTAATTCTTGTTAGTATGTCACATTAAGTGGCATTGCATGGTTTCATTTTCAGGTTGCATTTGAAATACCCACTACCTGCACTAGTCCCATTGTAATCTCTAGTTTCAGGTTGCAGCTGGTTGGTGAAGTCGTCATGGGTACAGGACAAAATGACAAATATTCAATTCAATAAAAACAAAATACTACACAATCTACCACTTATATAATTCTCCCTTAGATGTCAACTTGGGTTTTGAACCTAGGCCAAATGGGTTAATGTTGCATTTGGATTCAATTCACACCTATGACAAAGATAATTTAATATTAAATGTTTGAGGACACCGATTTTATATTTAATGGAAGCATAATGAATACTCTAATCGATTCCAATCAACATGCATCATTCAATCATATTAGAAAACCAATATGAGTATGTATAAAAAAATACTATTCTCAACCTTTGATATAAGCCACCCCACATATGATTCAAATTAACGATAGGATTTTTTACAACATATGGTCCACCACTTTCAACAGCCTTATGGTACTCATCCTCTTCGCAACAGCTGAAACAACTCATGATTCTTTCCTAATAAAATTAATTCATAAACCTGTCAGACCATACTAATAATAATTCACTTTTAAGCTTGAAGATATAGTCCATTCAAATAATAACAATAACACTTCTACAGTTCCATGTAGATTCTCATTACAAAAAACTAGATACATCCTGGTAATATTGCAACATTGAACAATTCAAATATCATGAAATAACAAAGGAAATAGTTCCATGAAATCTTCACAGCATAATATATCAATGTTCGTCTACAATTCGATAAAACTCATTGCCCTAGTTACAAAATTCAAATCTCAATCGAATGAATCTAATGAAAGCGGATCGAGTAGGTTTCCCCCATTTAGACAAAACTACTATCAAAATTCAAGCCAGTAGTCAAAGATCGGTCCAAAGCAAAATCAGTTTTGTTGAAAATATTTGTTAAATGAAAACTGGAAAGCAACAATTCAATGATTTCAAGATGATTAAGAGTTACTTTTAAAGTAATGCAAAAGCAATAACTAAACTAGTGCATAAAAACATCGATTAAGCTTAAATATATTTAAATAATACAATCACTATAAAAAGTTATTAAGATGCAATCATGCAAAATAGGTGAGCAAATCACTATAAAAGTGTCGAGTGAGTTTCATACAGTTAGCCGTGCACCAATTACCAAATTCCAATAGTATTTTCAAGATACTAAAAGCATAAATAACATACAAGTTTCATAATAATGCTAATACAACAAACAAAATGCATAGTCCAAAATAGAATAAATTAGGTGAGCAAATTCAATTGTAACCTAAAGAGTTATATTAAAGCAATGAAGATAAAGCAGCATTTCCGCAAATTTATATCACTCACTGGAACACAAGTAATCAGCTGAAACTCATTCTGGCAAAGTGGGCAGAGATTAGTGATAGTTGCCCAGTTGTCAATGCAGGCAAAGTAGAACATGTGAAACAAATGAACCATGCTAAAAATATCATATTCCTATTTCAACATGAACACTGAAAAAGAAGGAAAGAAAAATAGCATTTACTGGGAACTGGTAGAGAAAAACACTTAAAATGTAACATAACATACTGGATATGAATACTAATAGAGTCCCTAATACATGCACAAAGGAAGTCCCCCCAAACATACAGAGAAAGCTATTCTTCTTAAAGGTCTTTAACACAATCCAATTTGAGGAAGAATTACACCAAGTAAATTGAATGGGCTAACAATAGTAGTTTTTTCTGAGAGAGTAAACTACCAATGATCAAATACATAATAAACAAGATAGGAAGAAAGCCTTTGTATCTAAGAGATCACCAACATTACCTATTTCTATTCTTCAGCCAAAAAAAGAACTAGAGACAAACCTCTGAACCTCTCAACGTATTCTAAAAATTTCCATAGTACACCTAAATCTCTCATAACTAAATTATCTAACACACCAACAAACCCTAACATTCTCCTATCTCTAGTCCTAACGCCAAGTCACGAAGAGGTAGAAGTGTTGCAAGTATCGCATGATGCAGAAACCTTAATTGACGCAGAGGTTAAGTTGCGAGAATAGGGGAAAAGTCTCGTAAGTCACGAGAAAAACCCTAATTGATGTTCACTCACCAACACTATTTTTTCCTCATTTTCATTTAGAAATGAGGTTGAGCGAGAGAGAAGAATGGGTTACGAGAGAGAAGAGAATGTTACGTGAATTGATGTTTTGCACAAAGGAGAAAAGAGGATTTGGTAATGACAGAGTTTGCGCAACTTCTGAATATCATAAAAACACGAGAATAAACGAAGAAATCGCTGAGTTTGAATCCGAAATTGAAGGAATCCATTGAAGATGGAATCGAAAAATTGATGAAGAAATTGGGAAAAGCTTCTTCAACTTCAACTGAAAAACGAGAATCAATAAAGAAATGAGCTTTTTGAACAGACAAATGAGAATTGAAATTGGAAAAAGTTTTAATGATTTGTGAGATGAAATGGAGAATTGAAATTGAGAATACCTTTTGAACAAATTTCAGAAGGAAATAGAAGGAGAAGAAAAAGAATAGGAAAAGGATTCTAAAATAGAAATGGGAAAGAAACAGAATAAAATAAGTGAATAATTTTTGAACTTAAATATTTTATTTTATTTTATAAAAGTTATCACATAGAATAGGTGACACTCTATCTGTAGTTATAAGAAATAATAGTGACGGTAAAAAAATATCACTAAAATTGAGTGTCACAGTAGATCTTATTTTTTGTAGTGTTGACATGCCTTTTGAACTTAAATCTCTATTAATATATTTGCTTTTTAAGTTTAATGTTCTTGCAAGTGAAAATCCTCACAAACATTTGTTGGAGTTTCATGTTGTATGCACCACCATGAAGCCTCAAGGAGTTCCAGACAAGTAGATCAAACTTAAGACATTTCCATTTTCTCTACAAGAAGTTGCCAAAGAATAATTATACTATCTTCAATTAGGTTCTGTAACAAGTTGAAATGGTATAAAAAAATTGTTTCTTGAGAAACTCTTCACTGCATCGATTATAAAAGAAATTTGTGGCATTAAGGATTTTGACAAAGAATCCTTGCACGAATATTGGGGAAAATTCATGAAGTTATGTGGAACCTATCCTCACCATCATATTTATGAACATATTCTCATCCAATATTTTTATGAAGGTGATGTGAGAAATCTGCAAGTGTATGGTTTCTGCCAAGTAGTAATAATATCGAATCTATAAGGACTCTGTCTATGACTTCCAATTAATTGTAATTTAATTTATTTAAGGAAAAAATAACTTGGTTAAGAGAAAGTCGTAACAACGCAAATAGTGAAATAGTAATAGCAAAGTAAAACACAAGAAACTAAATACAATGTTTATATTATTGAGAAGATTTATAGGATTGAGGTTGTTGATGATAACTAATAAGTCTAAATCAGTTTCCTTTTTATTAATTTTGAATTACTTTTGAAGGTGAATTATTTTAATATAGTTTATGTTTTCTCTTGAGATACAAGAACCATGCTCAATTAAACCAACTCATACTTTCGTGGTAATTGAATTCATATTGAACCCTTTAAATTTTATGAAAATTTATTGATTCCTCAAAAGACTAAACATACTTTCGTGATTTTAGTCTTGAGTTCAATTCCTTTATTTCCAATACTAAGGTTCACCTCTTAGTCCTTCTCTTGATACCTATGATTATGAAAATAATGGATCCAACTAATTGACGTAACATGAATATACAATAGAAATTAAATCAAAAGTAATGAAATAATTAACAAAAAAGGAAAATAACAATCAATCCATCTTCATCAATGTATCAAAGGCTATGCCCAATCCTAGAAATAAGAAATCTACTTAAACATTGTAGAAGAATAATCCATGAAACAAATTAAGAGCTTTCCAACTGGGAAATTAGAGAAGGAGGAAGAAAGAAGAGCATGATCATAGCCTCAAAAGCATCACCCAAAGTTTGAATATGAGAGTCCTAAAATCTTATTTTTAAGTATTATTTATACTTAGGAAACATAAAGGTTCAAGTCCGATTAAAAGAGAAATGAAAAATCGTAAAATAGGCTTCAACTTACGAAACATGGGTCTCACAACTGTCACACCCTTGTTGTGTTTCATAATAAAACGTGAAAACAATAGTCCTATCACAAAACACGTGTGTGTCAGGTGATATGCTCTGGATGTGTTTCTTCCCAAACCTAGCGAAATAGAAAATTGAGAAATGTGGGTGTGTTAGCTGACACACTCTAGCCATGGTTTTCTACCTTCATGTTTGCATCCAAATTTCTTTCAAAATTTCTTCAACTTTGAACCACATATTTCAACCCCTTTCCAACACTAAAGTGATTCACAACTAAAAAATAAGAAATACCAAAATAACGTAAAATCTTTACCCATTGAGACTTATGCACTTATTTGACGAACTACTTTGCCTAAGAATTATCATGGATTATAATAAACCTATTAGAGACCAAAATGAACTAAAATCTTAATATGTTGTTACTTATGCCGTTATTGGACGAACTCCATTGTATAAGAACCAAAATGAATTAGAACAAATCTATTAGAGACCAAAATGACCTAAAATCTCATTTTGTTGTTACTTATGAACTTATTGCTCGAACTACATTGCCTAAGAACAATAATTGATTTGAATAAACATATTCAAGATCAAAATGACCTAAAATATTAATCTATTTATACTTATGCACTTTTTGGTCAAACTATACTGTCTTAGAACCAAAATAGATTAGAACAAACTTAGTAAAGACCAAAATGACCTAAAATCTTAATCTATTGATTATTATGTACATATTAGACGAACAACATTTCCTAAGATCTAAAGTGGATTATAAAAATCCTATTAAAGACCAAAATATCCTAAAAACTTAATCCATTTAGACTTATGTACTTATTGGATAGACTACATTGCCTAAGAAACTAGATGGATTATAATAAACCTATTAAACCTCAAATTGACCATATTCATATATTAAACCTTAATCCTTTGAGAGTTATTCATATATTGGAAGAACTACATTGTTTAACAACAAAATGGACTAGAATAAACCTAGTAATGACCAAAATGGCCGAAAATGTTAATCCTTTTATTACTTATGCACTTATTAGAAGAATTACATTGCTAAACAACAAAAATAGACTACAATAAATCTAATAAAGACCAAAATTACAAATATATTAATTGATTTAGACTTATGTATTTATTGGACGAACTACATTGCCTAAGAACCAAAATGGACAACCATTAACCTATTAAAGACTAAAAAAACCTAAAATCTTAATTCATTTAGACTTATGCACTTATTGGACAAATTATATTACCTAAGAATTAAAATGGATTAGAAAAAACCTAGTAACGACCAAATAATGTAAAATCTTAATCTGTTGATTGTTATTAACTTATTAGACGAACTAGATTACCTAAGAAACAAAATGGATTATAATAAACTTATTAAAGACTATAACGACCTAAAATCTTAGTACATTGAGACATATGCACTTATTGAACGAACTACATTGCCTAACCATTAAAATGGATGATAATGAAATTATTAAAAACAAAAATGACCTAAAATTTTAATCCAGATAGATTTATGCATTTATTTGATAAAGTACATTTCCTAAGAAAAAATGGATTATAATAAATCTATTAAAGAATAAAATAACCTCAAATCGATATCTATTGAGATTTATGCACTTATTGAAATAAGTACATTGGTTAGTAACAAAAATGGACAATAATAAACCCAATAAAGATCAAATTACCAAAAATCTTATTTGATTTAGAATTATGCATTTACTGGACGAATTACATTGCCTAAGAACCGAAATAGACTACAATAAACCTAATAAATACCAAAATGACCTAAAATCTTAATCCATTGAGACTTATTCATATATTGGAAAAACTATATTGCTTGACAACTAAATGGACTAAAATAAACTTAGTAAAGACCAAAATGAACTAACATCTCAATTCATTGTTACTTATGAACTTATTGGACGACCTACATTGTCTAATAATCGATATGGATTAAAGTAAACATATTAAAGACAAAATTGACCAAGAATCTTAATCCATTGATACTTGTGCACTTATTGGATGGACTATATTGCCTAAGAAATAAAGTGATTTAGAATAAACATATTAATTACCAAAATGACCTAAAAATCTTAATCAATTGAGACTTATGCATGTATTCAACGAAATACATTGCCTAAGGAACAAAATGTAATCGAATAAACCCAATAAAGATCAAAATATTCTAAAATAAAAAATTATTGAGACTTATGAACTTATTGGACGAACAACATTGGCTAAAAACCAAAATCGATTAGAATAAACATATTCAATACCAAAACGACCTAAAATCTTAATTCATATATACTTATGCACTTATTGGACAAACTATATATCCTAAGCATTAAAATGTATTAGAAACAACCTAGTAATGACCAAAATAATCTAAAATCTTAATCATTTGATTCTTATTTACTTATTAGACGAACTACATTGCCTAACAACCAAAATGGATAATCATAAACTTATTCAAGACCAAAATGACTTAAAATCATAGTGCATTGAGACATATTCACTTATTGGAAGAAACGCATTGCCTAACCATCAAAATGGATTAGAATGAAAGTAATAAAAACAAAAATGACCTAAAATTTTAATACATTTAGACTTATGCATTTACTTGACGAAGTACATTTTCTATAAAAAAATGAATTCGAATAAACTTATTAAAGAATACAATAACCTAAAATCTATATCCATTGAAAATTATGCACTCACTTAAAGAAGTACGTTGCTTATCAATAAAAGGACAAGAAGAAATCTAATAAAGACAAAAATTACTAAAAATCTTAATCGATTTAGACTTATTGACTTATTTGACGAACTACATTGCCTAAGAATAAAAATGGACTACACTAAACTTATTAAAGACCAAAATGACCTAAAATATTTATTCATGGAGACTTATACACTTATTGGACGAATTACATTACCTAAGAACCAAAATGGATTAAAATAAACCTATTAAAGAATAAAATTACCTAATATCTATATCCATTGAGACTTATGCCCTTATTGGACGAACTACATTCCTTAGCAACAAAATGGACTAGAACAAACTTAATAACGACCAAAATGACCAAAAATCTTAATCAATTTAAACTTAGGAACTTATAGGAAAACTACATTGCCTAAGAACCAAAATGAATTAGAATAAACCTATTAGAGACCAAAAAGACTTAAAAGTTATGCCATTGAGACTGATGCACTTATTGGACGAACTTTATTGCCCAAGAACCCAAATGGATTATAATAAGCCTATTAAAAACCAAAATGATCTAAATTCATAATCCATTGAGACTTATGCACTTAGTGGACGAACTACATTGATAAGAACCATATCATATTAGATTAACCTTATTAGAGATAACAATAACCTAAAGTATTAATTTTTTGAGGCTTATGCATTTATTTGAATAACTAAATTTCCTAATGAACCAATATGGGTTAGAATAAACCTATTAAATACTAAAATGACATAAAATCTATATCCAATGATAGTTATGCACTTATTGGACCAGCTACATTGCTAAACAACCAAAATGGATTTAAATAAACCTATTATAGACCAAAATGACTTAAAATCTTTATCCATTAAGACCTTTACACTTATTGGACGAACTAAGTTGCCTATGAATCAGAATGAATTAGAATGACGCTATTAAAGACCAAAATAACCTAAAATCTTAATCCATTGATACTTATGCACTTCTTGGTCGAATTCTACTGTCTAAAAACCAAAATAGATTAGAATAAATTAGTAATGATCAAAATGACCTAAAATCTTAATCTATTGAGATTTATTCAATTATTGGACGACCTACATTACCTAAGAACCAAAATGGATTAGAAAAACCCATTAAATAATAAGATTACTTGAATTATATATCAATTGAAACCTATGCCCTTATTGGAGGATATACATTGCTTAACAACAAACATAGTTAGAATAAACCTTATAAAGACCAAAATGACCAAAAGTCTTATTGGACCAAAATGACCTAAAATCTAAATCCAATGATAGCTATGCACTTATTGGACCAACTACATTGTTGAACAACCAAAATGATTTTTAATAAACCTATTATAGACTAAAATGACCTAAAATCTAAATTCAATGATAGCTATGCACTTATTGGACCAACTACATTGCTGAACAACCAAAATGGTTTTAAATAAACCTATTATCGACCAAAATGACTTAAAATCTTTATCCATTGAGACCTTTACACTTATTGGACAAACTAAGTTGCCTATGAACCGTAATGGATTAGAATGAATCTATTAGATACCAAAATAACCTAAAATATTAATCCATTGATACTTATGCACTTATTGGTCGAACTTTACTGTCTAAAAACCAAAATAGATTAGAATAAATTAGTAAGGACCAAAATGACCTAAAATCTTAATCTATTGAGATTTATTCAATTATTGGACGAACTACATTACCTAAGAACCAAAATGGAATAGAATAAACCCATTAAAGAATAAGATTACCTGAAATATATATCAATTGAAACCTATGCCCTTATTGGAGGATATACATTGCTTAAAAATAAAAATAGTTAGAATAAACCTTATAAAGACCAAAATGACCAAAAGTCTTAATCTCTTTAGACTTATGTAGTTATTGGACAAACAAAATTGCCTAAGAACCAAATAGACTAATATAAACATATTAAAGACCAAAATGACCTAAAATATTAATTCATTGAGACTTATACACTTATTGGACGAATTGCATTGCTTAAGCACTAAAATGGATTAGAACAAAACTTATAAAGACCAAAATGGCATAAAATGTTAAGCCATTGAGACTTATGCACTTATTGGATGAAATTTATTGGCCAAAAACCAAAATGGATTATAATAAACTTATATAAGACCAAAATAACCGCAAATATTAAAACTTTGAGACAAATGGACTTATTGGACGAATTACATTGCCTTAGCATCAAAATGGATTAAAATAAACCTACTAAAGACCAAAATAACGTAAAATTTTAATCTAATGAGAATTAATCACTTATTCGAAGAATTACATTGCTTAATGAACAAAGTGAACTAGAATAAACCTAGTAAAGACATTGATGACCTAAAATCTTAATCCATTGTAACTTTTGCACTTGTTGAATAAACTAAACTGTTGAAGAACTAAATTGGATTAGAATAAACCAATTAAAGACAAAAATGACCTAAAATCCTTATCCATTGAGACTTATACACTTATTGGACGAACTACTTTTCCTAAGAATATCATGGATTAGAATAAATCTATTAGAAACCAAAATGAACTAAAATGTTAATTCGTTGTTACTTCAGAACTTATTAGACGAACTACATTGTCTAAGATCCATAATGGATTAGAATAAACATATTCAAGATCAAAATGATCTAAAATATTAATTCATTCATACTTATGCACTTATTGGTCAAACTATATTGTCTAAGAACCAAAATGGAATAGAATAAACTTAGTGAAAACCTAAATGACCTAAGAACTTAATACATTTACACTTATGCACTTATTTGATGAACTACATTGCCTAAGAAACAAAATGGATTAGAATAAACCTATTAAACCCCATAATGACATAAAATCTTAATCCATGGAAACTACATTTCTTAACAAGAAAATGGACTAGAATAAACCTACTAATGACCAAAATGACCTAAAATATTAATCCTTTTATTACTTATCCAATTGTTGGAGGAACTACATTGCTTAGCCACAAAAATGGACTAGAATAAATCTAACAAAGATCCAAATTACAAAAAAGTTAATCGATTTAGAGTTATGGATTTATTGGACAAACTACATTGCCTAAGAACCAAAAATGAACTACAATAAACCTATTAAAGACTAAAATGACCTAAAATGTTAATTCATTGAGACTTATGCACTTATTGGACGAACTATATTGACAAAGAATTAAAATGGATTAGAAAAAACCTACTAATGACCAAAATAACCTAAAATCTAAATTTGTTAATTCATATTCACTTATTAGTCAAACTATATTGTCTAATAACCAAAATGGATTATAATTAACTTATTAAAGACCAAAATGACCTTATATCTTAGTGTAAAATACTTATGTTTTGATGAAGACAAAGACCAAGGAAAGTGATCAAGTTGAAACTCAAAAAGAAGTGCAACAATCAAAGTCAACTATGGTCAAATATGCTTTAAGTTTTATAATGTTAAGGTACATTTACAATCTAATATTATTATATTTCAAATGCACATGAGAATCTTTCATTTTATCAGATGCATGAAAAGGATTTTCAAAATGTCAAAAATGCATGAAAAATGTTTGAAATTAATGTATTTGACTAAATTCAATGTTGTATTCGACTACAACATGATGTAGCCGAATACATGTGATAAATCAGTAGCTACAACTGAACATTCGTATTCCACTATATAATGGTGTATGCAAATACAACTGCTTAGCTAGTAGCTAAAACTGAACATCTGTATTCGACTACGAGATGATGTTGCCGAATACAAGTGTTAAGTCAGTAGCTAAGACTGCCCATTTGTATTCGCCTACAACATTGTAGCCGAATACAAAATCAAGTTAGTGGCTCAATTCACTCTTTTGTATTTGAATACAAGGTTTCGTATTCAATTACGATGTGGAAATTATGAATAAAAATTGAACATTATAGTGTTGTATTCGACTACACAAAAGCTATAGCTGAATACAACTACGTAATAATGCAATTTTTCAATTATGAAATGGTTCTTGATCATTGCATATGTTCATCAACCCTCTAGGAACGATGGCCACTGATCTGAAGTGGTGTCTATTAATTATAAATACCCAATAGCTTTAGTGCTAAGTGTAACCAATCCTACTACCAAACTCTGAGTATAAATACCAAATGACTAAAAAATTTAGTACATTGAGACATATGAACTTATTGGACGAAACACATTGCCTAACCACCAAAATGGATTACAATGAAATTAATAAAAACCAAAATGACCTAAAATTTTAATACATTTGGACTTATGTATTTATTTGAGAAAGTACATTTTCTAAGAAAAAATGGATTCGAATAAACCTATTAAAGAAGAACATGACTTACAATAATAATTCATTGAAAGTTATGCATTTATTGGATGAACTATATTGCCTAAGAACCAAAATGGCATAGAATAAAATATTAATCCATTGAAACAAGTTAGCTTATTGGCTGAAATATGTTGCCTAAGCACCAAAATGGTTTAGAATAACATAAAATCTTAATCCATTGAAACTAGTACACTTATTGGCGAACTACATTGACTAAGCAAAAAAATAGATTAATATAAACCTATTAAACACCAAAATAACCTAAATTCGTAATCCATTGATATTTATGTAATTATTGTACTAACTACATCTCCTAAGAACAAAAATGGATTAAAAAAACCTATCAATGACCAAAATAACCTATAATCATAATCTAGTGAGACTTACGCACTTATTTGACTAACTTCATTGCCTAACCAACACAATGGATTAGAAAAAATCTATTAATGACAAAAATGACCTAAAATATCAATTCAATGAGACTTATACACTTATTAGATGAACTACATTGCCTAAACAAAAAATTGCATATAAATAAAACTATAAAGACAAAATCAACCTAAAATATAAATCCATTGAGACTTATGAACACTTTGGGCGAAATAAATTGCCTAAGCACCCCAATGGATTAGAATAAACCTATTAATAACTAACATGACCTAAAATCTTAATCCCTTGTAACTTATGAACTTATGGGATGAACTACATTTCTTATGAACAAATATGAATTAGAATAAATCTATTAAAGACCAAAATGACCTAAAATCCTAATCAATTGATACTTATCCAATTATTGGACTAACAACATTGCCTATGAACCGAAATGGACTTATTGGACAAACTGGATCGAATGAATCTATTAAAGACTAAAATGACATAAAATATTAATCAATTGAAACTAGTGCAAATAAGGGATGAAATATATTGCCTAAGCACCAAAATGGATAACAATAAAACTAATAAAGACCAAAATAACCTAAAATCATAATTCATTGATACTTATGCAATTGTTGGACAAATTACATTGCTTAAGAACCAAAGTGGATTAGAATAAAACTATTAATAACCAAACCACCTAAAATCATTATCCACTAAGACTTATGTACCTATTAGACGAACTACATTGCCTACGCACAAAAGTAGATTAGAAAAAACTAATACAAACCAAAATGACCTAAAATCCTAATTCATTGAGGCTTATTCACTTATTGGAAGAACTACATTGTTTAATAACAAAAATGAATTAGAATAAACCTATTAAGACTAAAATGATCTATAATCTTAATCAATTGAGATTTATGCTCTTATTTTAATGAACTACATTGTCTCAGCACCAAAATGGATTTGAATAAAACTAATAATAACAAAAATGATCTACAATTATAATCCATTGATACTTATGCACTTATTTCACAACTACATTACCTAAGCACTACAATGGATTAAAATAAAACTACTAATGACCAAAATGACCTAAAATCTTAATTTGTTGAAATTTATGAACTTAACTAGAAAAACTACATTGTCTTAGAACATAAATGCATTAGAATGACCTAAAATGGTAATCGATCGATACATATGTAATTATTGGATGAACTACATTGCCTAAGAACCAGAATGAACTAGAATAAACCTAGTAAAGACCTAATATCTTAATCCATTGAGACTTATGAACTTATTGGACGAACTGCATTGCCTAAGCAAAACAATATATTAGAACAAAACTAAAAAAGACAAAAATGACCTAAAATCTTAATTCAGTATGACTTATGCACTAATACATAAAAAATATGGGACAAATCTTTTTTATTGATAAATACTAAAAAAATAAGGAATAAATATTGTATCAATCATGCATAAAAAATATATAACAAATATTTATAAGTGAAATATATATAAAATTTATGGAACAAATATTTTTTATTGAAATTGTAACATCCCAAAATTCATGATAAACTATTTTATTAATTAAATAGGATTTTAAAGAAATTAATTTGGTGTTAAAATTATTTTAGAATATATGTTGATTAATTTTATGATTACTTCTCCTTATACATGTGAGTTTCTTATGGTTTGATAACCGTATGAATTTGATTTAATGAGTAATATAAATTATAAATAATTTATTTAGTTATTTAATTTATTTTAAAATAATAATAATAATAATAATAATGGTATTTTAGCGAAAGTATTTTAGATGATAAGATTTTGAGTGAGTTTAAATATAGATATGCATTAGATATTTGTGATGATAGTTAGGTGTGTGTTAAACTACATAATAAATATGTGCATAGTTATATTTTAATTATTAAAGACTATTTTATATTTTAATTATTTATTTTATAAATAATGGTTTTAAGATGGTAGTAATATTGTAATTAATTTCTTTATTTATAATTTATGATAGTTTTTAAACAGATTTATTAGGATTTAGTAATAAATATAAATTATTGATGCTATATTTAATTATTTTATCGTTTTAACTATTCCATAAATATGGTAGTATTTTATGTGATTCTATTGTAAAATAGTATAGTAATAATTGTAGTTAATATTGTGAATGAGTTTTTGCTATTAATGAATTTTATAATAGTAATAGTAATAGTAATAGTAATAGTAATAATAATAATAATAATAATAATAATAATAATAATAATAATAATAATAATAATAATAATAATAATAATAGAAGAAGTAGTAGTAATAATAATATTGTCTCCCTCATATTCCTCATTTAGGCCCAATACTAAGAAAAGAATACTGAAACCCTAACCACTACTACAAACCCTAGTTCACAAAACCCTTTATAAATAAAAACTAAAAATCCTAGCCACCATCACCATCACCTCCTCTTTTTCGGCATCAAAAGCTTAGAACTTCTTTTCCCTGTGAACGACTTTGTGGGGGTTTAGAGCTTTGTACTAGGAAGGAAAGCGACACAGGTAAGGGCTTTTCCCCACACAGATTATAGTTAGGCCGTTAGTTGAACGACATGAAAAAAATAATCGTGATTACTTGTATTTTTAAAAGAAATAAATGTAGACTTATAAAACCCCTAATTTTTATGAGACTAAATTTAATATTTGACTTCTATGTAATAAAGTATGAAATTTTATGCGATTTATGATCAAAAAGACTTAACTCTTATTATGTATATTGGTTGGAGTCTGAAATTGTATTGTTATATATGTTAATGTGCTGATTTTTATTGCCTATATGATATCAAATTGTTGTCTCTAGGTGTATGTGGCGAAAGTTATAATTTTTATCATTATTTGTCTATAAATATGTGATAGTCATGATATGGATGTGTATATGTGTTCTTAATGATGTGTGAATAAGGTGATGATTTTAAAAAGGTGATTTTTGAAGGCACGTGACAGAATTCTTAGTGGGCTGTGTGGATATTTATCTATTGCATACTACATTTTCATGGCATGGCATATGCATCTTCGTGGAAGTTGCCTTAGTGGCAGGTGTGACTTTCTGTGTGGAAGTATTTTGTATGGAAGTTTTCTGTGTGGAAGTATTCTGTGTGGAAGTTCTCTTAGTGGCAGGTTTATATCTGGATCATATAGTTCTAGGAGAATTCATCATGCATATGTTTTGATATACAATTTATTAGTTTGTTCATTTTTTTCTTTTAAAATGGAAAGTTTTTACGTTTATGAGTTTTGTGTTATTCTTCTATATGTCTTGCTTTGGTTTGATGTGGATGATGGAAATATATTGACCCTTACAACAACATTTAGGTACTAATGAGTCCGAGGAGATTCAAGAGTAGTTAGTGGGTATTGACGTGTACCGAACGCGGGATAAACATGGATTTTTGTTTCAAGGCGATTTTGTAATAATGGAATTATCCAATATTTTTAAACTCTTTTAATCTTTTGTCACAAATTGTTAAAATGTACTACAATTATATGAATACTGAAGTGGTTCTCTTTTGACTAGAATAATCGTCTTCATATTATTTTAGCTTTTGAATAAATATTTTCTTAATGATATTGAATAACATGATTGTTATTAATTATGTAAAACGAATAAATGTTAATTATACAAAAAAAATAAAAGATAAAGAATTTTTTTTAACAAATAAGTATTTTTTTTAAGTAACGATCAAGATTAAAAATCCAAGGCGTTACAAAAATATATAAAATAGAACACGTATATAACATTGATAAATATTAAAAAAATATCAAGACAAATATTTTTCATTAAAATATACAAAATATGAGATAAATATTTGTTATTAATATATAAAATAATATTTTATATTTTATATCAATGACTCGTTACCCGTGCGACAAGAGGGTTTCTTGCTAGTTAATGAATAAAATTTTAATATTTTATTTATTCTTATTACATAATACATAAATTAATTAATATTTTTTTCTTTTAGAAAATTGCATAGTTATCAAATGAAAAATATATGTTTGCAATTATATAATATTTACCTTCTCCAAATATTTAACTTTTAATCGCTTTTCCAAATAATTACTTAGAGTTACAAATTTGAATATTTCCAATAATCCAATTAAGTGACTCACATATTACGATTTACATCCTTTTAATGATTTCATTGTAAAAAAGGCTTTAAATACTCTTCTTCCTTTTGTACCATAAATTGAACTCTATTTTAGAGAATAAAGTAAATAATATCAATTAATATTATATATATATATAAAACCAATTATATATAATTATAATATTAATTCAATTATTGATTAACTCATCTTTAAATTTGTAACTTTTTTCTTACATAGAGGCCAACGTTATTTCCACAAATTTTTTTATATAAAGAATTGGAAGTATTATTTATTAACTTAATATAATCGGTTTCGTAAAATATTTATTCTTTAATTGTTAGTTAAGTCAATTAATTTAAATTTATCGTAACAATATTTGTTAAAAATAAGATTTTTTTTAGTTTTAGATTAACTAAAATGCAGTTTTTGTTCCCAAATTTAACCAAATCCGGAATTTGGGTTCTATATTTTTCTTCTAGCATTTTTCTTCTCAAATTTTTAAAAGGATTTAATTCATATTTGTTATCAATGTAAAGTGTTTTTACACTAGCATTAAATCACAACCATTCAATGTTAAAAAATAGGCTAAATTACATCAGTAGTCCCTTAACTTAATTTCAAGTAACGTTTTAGTTCTTTATCTTTTTTTTTTTCCCGAGTTGGTCCTTTATTTTAGTTTTAAGTGACAATTTGATATCTTATGTTTTAAAATTTCAACAATGTTATCCTTTTTTATACAAAAATTCAAAAAAATCATCAAAATTTTCAACCAAAATCCATTAAATTAATAATCATCTTCAATATAATGCAAATTTTATCAAATTCATAACTCAAATATTCAAATACACTCATATTTTCATCTCCAACAACATCAAATGAAGAATGAAAATATGAGTTTATTTCAAGATTTAAGTTATGAATTTGATTAAATTTGTATTTTATTGAAGATGATAATGAATTTTATGAGTTTTGTTTGAAAATTTTGATGATTTTATTTGAATTTTTGTAAAAAAAAGGACAACATTGTTGACATTTTAAAACATAAAATATCAAATTGTCACTTAAAATTAAAATAAAGGATCAACTCAAAAAAAAAAAAAAGATAAAGGACTAAAACGTTACCTGAAAATAAGTTAAGGGACTACGAATGTAATTTGGCCTAAAAAATATTGGACTTGTATAACAATCACCTTTAAAGTAATGAATATGAGTGGTTTTGATGTGCTTACATCTTAATGCATACAAATTAAATTTATTCCAAAATAGTTGATATTTGGTCATTGTTCTCAATTTAAATTTCAATATAGTGATGTGTGAATTATTTTAGTGATGTATATGATGATGTAGATCGTAGGGACTTGTAATTTATATTTAGTTTAATTTTAAATTAAATAAAATAAATTTAATAATTTAAAAATATTTTTTTGAACAAAATAAAGTTTTTTTTTTTAAAAAAATTGCTTTTGTAATTTGTAGGAAATTTTTAAGTTAAAAGAAAACTATTTATTTAAAATTTCATGGCATTGATTTTTCACATAATGTTGTACACAACAAAAATAATT